>JALIZH010021001.1:0-19293 GCA_030522465.1 Rhipicephalus appendiculatus
GCATCATTCAGTTAACAACATTTTCACTCTATTTGAAGTTTATCTTTAGATGTCAATATGAAGTGCAAAGTGTTGCAAGCAGCTTATTTCTGTGAAAAATAAACAGCCAAAAGCTTTATAGATTGTTGGTCAGATTTAAACAAATTTTGATATGGTGAGGCACTGATGAAAAAAATCACCAAAAATTGAAGCGACACTGTTAAGGTACTGCGATAATGAGCATGCTCTTCAGAGGTGCTGCGGAAAATCAAATTTTACGAGAATGAATGTATAGGTGGACTGTAAGTACAAATCGGTTTTTATTGCGGTTCTGAGAAGCTGACCAACCGACTACTTCGTCGTCTTCTCACTCCCATTCAAGGAATTCATTCTCAACTTAGCTAACATATTCTAACATATTGAAGTAAGCACCCCGGGAACTGCAAGCAAATAATTCTAAATGTTAAACAGTGTTCAGGGTGTGAATTCATTTAACTTTTCTGCGATGTACCAGAAAGGAGTTATTTTTCCATCCGAACTTCATCTGGGCAATCAGTTGAATCTGAAATCACTTCGTCTCAATAGTATCTCTACCGTTGTAGCGATATGCTACCGGGCAATGTAATGTAAAGTTCCCCAGAAGAGAATAAGCGGCACGTTACTCTTTTTACAGATACTCAAGATCTACCGTACCTGCTTGCCTATCCAGGTGGCAGTCCATGAGGCCCGTGTTTTATGCCTTGAATTCTTCGCCTAGCAGTTTTAACTGTTTTCCTAGCGTCGATATTTCCTGTCTGGTGATGCATTTCTTTCCGTAGCTTCATGCTGATCAATGTGGTCTTCGTACGACGGACTAGGCGATGCTCAACGTAAAGGTCATCATAGGAGGTATTCAGGAAACGTAACTGTAGCAACAGTATTCTTAGTCGGTCAATTGCTTTAAATAATGTTTCTCACATTACTGGAGACCATTTCTGGCATACCAACTACGATATCAATTACGGGGGTTAATACAAGCGAAAATTAGCCGTCACTGTCACGGTAACCGCGGCGGTCCGTGCGATTTTTAAGTATGGTATGGAAAAAACTTTATTTAGGTCCGTCGGGGCGTGAACTAGCGCGTAGCGGGCCGCTCCCACGTCGGGATAAATAGGCCTAGCCTCTCCGCCACGTCGTGGGCCCTTGGACTGCCCATAGTTGTGTTTCCAAATCCGGACTGCGTAGCGCATCATCCCACTTGGACGATGTAACGTCCTCGTGAACCCGTAACGCAGGGCACCGCCAGAGCATGTGTTCTAAGCTGGCAAAGCCTGAGCAAAGCACGCAAGTGTCTGACGTCTGCATTTCTGGGTAGATCTTGTGCAAGAGTGCGGAACTGGGATATGCCCCGACCTGCAAGAGTCTGAGCGTCAACGCCTGAGGCCTGTTCAATTTACTATGTGGCGGTGGATACTTTCGCCTCCGCAGATAAAAGTTCTTGGTGAGTTCATTTGAAATAGGATTTTATTGCTGCACAAGTGTAGCATGCCGTACACTTCCGAGAAAGCATGCGAGGGAGCGCGTGCGGAGAAAAGCAAAGAGGACGAGGCCACGTATAAGCAAGAGGGGGGATGGTTGGGGCAGTGTTCGCCTGTCAGCCCGGCCTGGTGAGGTCACTCGGAGAAAAGGCTTCACGGCCGGCCCTGCTAAAGTCGTAAAATGCGATGCCCGGAACCTGTGTTCTCAGTTATCTGTGGTGGTGCCAAAGGTTCAGGGAGAATTGTGGAGTTCAGGACCTCGAGTGACTGCCCCGGCCGGCATATACTCTGGCCTTCGCGCGCCCAATGCTAGAGTAGTCTCAGTAGCGAGAATCAAGTCATCGCATGTGCTCCACTCTGTTCGGCCTGCTCGTCACGCGAGCCGTGTGCGAGCCATTGTTTGTTCCCACATCGACTGACAAGTATTCGTGTTTGTTTTTGGGTGCAGGGGCTATGCTTGTTCGTTTGGTTGGTACGCGACTGTTCACGGCAATATGTATGACTGGTAAAAGTACGAACTTTTTTGTAGCTTCCAGATTCGTTGCTAATGCATATCAAGGCGGTAATGTGGACTAGTTGGTTAGATCGGCGGCATTCATTTCAGTGCCGCAAGAAAATTAATGACGCAGACGCAGGAGCGGACACATAAACAGGACGGGCGCTAGTCCTCTTTATGTGTCCGCTCCTGCGTCTGTGTATTTAATTTCTTGCGCTGCCGAAATGAACGCCAGTAATGCTATCAGTCGTTCGCTAAGCAAACAAACAAGCACAATGTGAACCACTGTGTGGAACTTTTTGGAATACAGTCAAAAGAGCAGTACTCTCAGGATATGTAGACTGTGGAAGGATTTTTCAAAACAACTTACATATGACTCATTACATTACCGTCTGCATGCGCTCTTGCTTAGTTCCTTCACTTAATACTATGCGTTTGAATAAAATGAAGCCTATACTTCAGCACAAAAGGTCAGAAAATATGGTGACAGAAAGGAAAGAAAGCTACAAAAGAGCAACAGTCATTAAAGCAACCTTAAAAATACTTTTCTTATGCACAAGACACTTCATTGGATAGAGAAAGAGTAACAACTAATCCTCCAAGTCTCAAGACTTATATTCAGTGATTTTTCCGCAAGATAAACAGTGACTGGTTCTCAAAACGGGAGCTCCGTATGTAAAGTTGAGTCGTAGTGCTTTGAATTATGGCAAGTTTAAGTGACTGAGCGCCATCTCAGTGGAAGGCTGATTCACGCTTTTCAGTACGATCTTTTAAGGGAGACTAGGTGTCACATTTTAAAGCCATATGCGCGGATTCCAGCCTAACATTGCAGTGTTTGCCCAGAAGCCTGAACAGCATTAATTAAGGGACACTCCGCACACTATAGTAGATTTGTGGCGCATTATGCGACCGCCAGGCACCATCCTGATTGCTTTTTCGCAGCGGATATGGACTACAGTTCACTTCAGCTGCAGCACAGCTTGTAGCACGTTCTTAAGCCAATTCCCTGGAATTCAACAATCACATGAAATAAAACCACATGTTTCAAACTCCCCTGCCCCCCTAGCTATACACATGGGTTGAATATTTCATAGCATACATTCACACACTATCCAGAAGACAAACAAATGGAAACAGAAAGGCACAACGCAGGGATGTGGACTTCTTTATTTCTGTACTAATATTAGTGATATGGCTATAGATACTAGCTTTGGTAACGTTTATCATATGTGGATGCAGTGTTACGTTACGTTAAAGCAAATATTTGTGTCACAGCTTTAAATAATTTTTTTTATCTTGCTATAAGTAAACCCATCGAGCGCTTCTCAGAGCGTGCGGCACGCTCTCAAGAAGGGGTCGGAAACCTGTGGCTTGCGGGCCACATGAGGCCCGCGGCGCAGTATTAAGTGGCCCCCCTGCACGCCGTCAAGACTCCTCCCCGCCCATCGTCAGTTCTTATCTGAAGGCCGAGATGACAGTTTTAACCTGAAATGGAGTCTCTGCTTGTAACTCATGTTTGTAAATTACAATCTTGTTACAACCGCGCTGAAAATAAACGCCATTTTTATGCTACATTTGTGCGTTACTGTCAAGTCATCAAAAGTTTCCTCTTGTCTGGCAAAGCACCCCCCCCCCCCCACTCCTTCTATTTTCCGTGCAGCGCCCGCACTGTCGGCTTCACACAGCTCGGCCCTTCACATCAAAAGGTTGCCGACCCCTGTTCTAAAAGATATCGCTCGTATACCATCTGTCGTACACCCGGGTGTAGAACTTGTATTTGTCGCGTTGTAATGTTTAATCCTTGTGACGAAGCTTGTAACGCTCGTCGTTCATAAGTCTCGTTCTAAGTGTTATAAGTGTCTTTAAGGATGCGTCCAGCATGAATACAGGCTGAAGTTGTCTTTTACAAACATTCCTGCCATGCCACGTTCTTGAGGATTAAGATCAGAATATGTTTCGTTCTCAGAGCTGTTTTTAACACGAAAGTGCTTTATGTGGGGGCCCAACAAGCAGGGGCGTAGCCAGAAATTTTTTTTCGGGGGCGGTGGGGGGCGCCCCCTTGATTTAGGGGGAGCACCTCCTTGAAATGGTCATTTCTCGCTCTCTATGCCATGGCGAAAAAAAATTTCGGGGGGGGGGGGCACGGGCCCTGATGTGCCACCCCCTGGCTACGCCACTGCCAACAAGATATCACTGACATCATTTCTGTCACGGGAGTGACCTCTGTAAAATGTGAGAGACCAGTTGACAAAGATTAAAAAAAATCACAGCATATCCACGAAGTGAATGATGGTGAGTGGGCAAAGCTCGGAGGGATCATTCGAGTAACCGTGAATTCCCCATACATTGCCCACTCGATCATACAAAGACTTGACAACACGTGTCACGTTTTTCATGATCCTGGGTGTTCGATCGTGAGCTGGGCACGAGCGTCGCCGACTTGTGTTCCGGGTGCTCCCAGCCTCAGCGACAACGCCAGTTCGCGTTCAACGACAGAGGAAGACGATGCCACATACTCAGACGTTGAAGTCCCACACCAGTGCTCGACGCAACGCCTCGCCTCCGCATGCATCGCCACAGAACGCTGCTGTGAGTTGTGAAAGCCACGCGTCCTTGGCTATGGGTTGTGCCGCCGTGAGTACCGGAGCCGCCGTATGCTCCGCAGATACCGGCTGCCCTGGTTTTGCATGCGACTCACACGAGAGCACTGTGGAGCTGACTACCTCCTCTCTGGTGAAGTTCACCTCACCGTTGATCACGATGGAGTTCACCTCCGTTGCTCGACTCCGAGTACCACGTCGCCCCGACGATCCCAATTATACCAGCGCCATCTATCCTCTTTAATCGTCAACTATACTAAAACCACTAACGCCATCTAGTGATATTATTTCCAAGGACATATACACACAACGCCATCTAGTGAGCAATTCTTAAAACTAACTAGAAGTGGCTACTACAACATACTATTACAGAGGAGGGAACGACCCACACCCTAAGGAGCTTCGCCCCTAAAAAGGCTTAGTGATTTTGCCTTCGTGATTAGCCGTTTCATGATTTGCTCTCTTTGAACAAGAGGTCAGTTTATACTTGATATTTTAAGGTGCGAAAAAAGACTCTGTCCCTTGTCCTTTCTTCTGATTGTGTTTTTAAGCGCCTTAAAATGTCAAGTATGAACGTATACCACCTAGCCGAACAATAAGTTATCTTAAGAGGTCAGTGACGACAAGTGCCCCGTGCTCTACGCCCTGCTCCACCGACGCATGTGGACGAGGCTTTACACGAGCACCTTATATTTCTCAAACCTTCCTCTCACACTGATCTTAGTTCGGGGGGAGGGAGGAGTAGTGTAGCCGTCTACAAACGGTGAAGTACTGCATCGTGACACTAACGAGTGACGACAGGGAGGGCTTTGGTAGTTTCAGTGCAACGGAGACTTTCAGTGCATTATTGAAGGAAATTCCACGGTCGATGCAAGCGCCGTACGCGAGGATTCGGTATAGTCACGACGCAGTACGCGCTTCGCCTTTCGCGTCGTGTTAGCGCAACCATTCCCTGACAGAGTAGTGTAGCTTCCATATGCACCAACGCCGTTTTTCCGCTGCCCATGGCTTCGAGTGCGATAGCACTGTCTAATAAAGCTGCTGCAATAAGCGGCCATAAAGCCAATGACGTCAACGGGCGAATGTCACGCATAGTGAATACTTTGGTGCATCGAGAGAGACGCAAGTGATCAGCAGAACGCGTGCCCGCGTTCACTGCACAAGCTCTGCCTCTTGAGTGCAAAACAGCGCGAAAAACGAGGACACAGAAAGAAACAGAGAGGGCAAAGCGCTGACCTACCAACAATGCGTTTATTAGTGCGAACACGAATGTATATGCTTTTCACATAAGAAAAGGGGGGAGCGGTTTTGAAAACGCGTATGCGTGCTACCCCATACAAAGCATCAACTTAACGTTGTAGATAGTTAAGAACGTGTTGTATTAATGCAGCTACAACAACGAAAAGCTTTGTTTGTATTGCGCATGTGTGCACTGCTACTGTTGCCTGGTTGCGGCCCCCTGACTTCGTCAAGCTGTATGCTTACAGCTTTCTTTCTAGGGTGGCCTTCAACATTGTACTGCGTGCATGTTGTAAATAAAATTTGCCTTGGCTTGGCTTGATTTAACTTGACTTTGTAAGTTAACGCTATTGAAGGTGAACTGACACATGCTGACCCAACATTATGCTTTACGAAGGCTTCATAGATTTCTCCAGCTTGTGATTTCTCCAGCTTGTGAATCTCGGTACCTGCGAACGATGCGCGTCTGCTGGAAATAGGAGCTACACGCGCACCTATAGCACAATGAATCGCCAAACTGCTGCCGGTCTTCGCTCCAAGATTGCTGGCTTATTCCCGTAGGCGGTCATTCACACACCAAGCCCGTTTGACCGACGTACAAGCCTCCGCAAGATGTCGGGATCTCGTGTGTCAATGACCATCTACGTAATCTAACGTTGCTATAACTGCCAAACACCGATGCACATTGTGCATGTTATCTTACATCAATGCGCCATAAACAATCCACTACTCCCTACGACGACACGGTACACTTTCGTGTTATTCATATATAGTGGAGGGATTAACCATGTTTTTTTTTTGTTTGTTTTTGATCTGGTGATATGTTCTAAAGATACCCGGTCTGCACAACATATGATATGTATATCAGTAACTACATATTAAACTACGGTACATAACCAACGCGATCCCTTTATGCGGCAATACCTAATCTTTTTTTAGAAACTACGCTATTAAAAGCTAAGACAACTACACTAAATTCAGTACGTAGTAACATCGTAAAAGAAGCTCTTCCACATTTTCTTACGGCATGCATGACATAAAAGCTTAAAGCGACGCCAGCTATGGCCCTAAGTGCAGGGCAGGTCGATGGACATACGAAATAGTTGATGCAGTTATGGCGGCTGTGCAGGCGCTGCCACGGAACGACGCTGTCATCCATCATCCTGGCGCCAGAAGCCGAGGAACCGCGGATGGTGGGAACCCCACAGTGCATTTTGGCCGCACTTACCGCGCTCAAAGTAAGCGAGCTCCTTTCACTTATGCAGTAGGAAGTAGGCTGTTCGCTGTGCTGCCGGAAAAGCTCAAATGCGATGGCTACTCGTAGCATCTTTGCTTACTACTGCGAAAGGCCACGGTCTGCTCAGAAGGACATAAAAGAAAATACGCGTTATTACATTTTCTTAAAAGAAAATGTAATAAAAGAAATACGCGTATGTGGGCATCTTTTTCCGGAAGCCCTCGTACTTTATCTACTAGAAAGGCGTCTGCGAAATAATAAATCACTCAGTTTTTAGCAGGATTCTCCATTGCCTTTTTTTTTTCTTGGTGTCAAAAAGGAATAGTAAGAAAGGTAGGTGGACATGTGGTCGGCTCATTTGTGACTTTTTTTGTCTTGGTGCAATGTTTGCAATGTGAGAGAGACCAGCTATATGCCATTAATTTCGAAGGAGTTTACAGACACCTCTGAAGGTATATATTGAGGATGAGCTTGGATTCCATAGTAAGCTGTTCTGGTGTCACTCTTATACAATACTTCCGCTACTACTCATTCGGTCAAGAGCTACGAAGAAACAATTCTCTAGTCGGCGAACCAACTATTCCGGGACTCCCAAGTAGCTACTTCATTAAATGACGAGGGGAGGAGTCAGCGCAAGCGATTGAAAACAAGCCATACAGTTGGGCGAACAAAACATATTCCATGCTCAATCTTCTATGAAACATGGATTGCGTGTCTTCATTGCGTGCACCTATACTCAGTGCGACCTCAGGCATTGCAGGAAGCTTATATTTCTACCACGCCCGATGTATACTATTCTTTACGTATTGTCTTAGCTGCTGCGATCAGTCTGACGTCTTCTCTTGGATAGCAATCTCGTGCAGCGATTTCTCTACGCGAACGCATATCAGCTTTTCGAGAGACGAGAACCTAAGATCCTGCGTTGCCCATCACGGGTTTTCCGACTCGGGAGTGGATTGAATACCCGTTGCACGCCATGTAATTCACCAACGCATGTACAAGGAAAATAAAACGTGCATTAGGTGCGGCGATAAAGACAAGATATTCTTCATGCGTAAAATATTCATTGAAAGTACCGTGCAAGTAGGACAATCGGAGCACTGTTTTCTCCAATAAAGCGTGGACCTCGCCTGCACGCGTGCTTGCCTGGCAACTTCTAGTTTTGTTTTTGGACTCGACGTCAGCCACTGAAAATGTTATGCGGCATTGACGTCATACCGAGCGCACGGATCAATAGTACAAGTCGGGTAAAAAGAAACGTTGACTCCACACGTAACATGATCAGTAAAATTGAGGTACTCTAAAGTAGATAAAACTGAAATATTTCGCAGCTCGAGTCAGAAGCGTATCATTACTAAACGCGCATCCACCTTCCATTTTTAATGACAAAACGAGCCATTCAGAACACAAATTGCGATGGCTTCACTGATGGAAATATCGTGTCTCGTATTGATCGAAGAAAGAACTTTTTGCCTCATTATGCGTCGATGTAGGTTTTGTTTTTCTCGGAAGCAACGGCAGAAAATATAGCCTAGCTCCCCATGTGGAAAAACGGGACAACAATTTCGAATGCCAAATGAAGGCACCATCCACTCTGCTCCTATGCTATATGTCTTTATTTTGGGATGCATATCGATGTGTTTTTATTGTATTTTTGGAACCTACTATCAATACCTAAATCTTAGATTCTCGCGAGGAGCACATTAGCGTCGCCTTCCTGTGATGTATTGAAAGTACTCGTCATGAGCGGTCCTGGCAGTTATAATTGAAGTGATGATGGGCGCAACTCACAACTGAAAGAAGCAGAACTCGCAGAGATCTGGCAGGAGCAACCTGGGATGGCTTAAACTCCCTCACCCTTAAAGAACGTGATTTTAGGAAGCCAATACTTGAATTGGGCTGTTTTTAAATAATTGCCTTCAGTGCGAGCTGGTAATTCTGAGGCAACACGAGCTTAATCTGGGCGAGTAATTATATTTGGGCGAGTAATAACTAATTAATCAATTTGGGCGATTAAAATTAAAAATTATAGCTGAGGTTTTGTAATGTGTTTGATGCAATGAACGACCTGCTCGTTGGGCAAATTCGTATTGTATGACGTCTCGTTGTTATTTTAATTTATTACGACCCAAAAATTGAAGCAAACTTTGTACATTCCAAAGTGTGTTCGGCGAAAGCTGGTGGCCATTCGACTGACTATGCCATGCCTTTTTGTTTTGTCGGACGGAAGGATGGACGGACACGAAATGACGGAGGGACGGACGGACACGATTGGACGGACGGACGGACAGAAACGGACGGATGAACGGACGGATGGAGACGGACGGACACGGACGGCCAG
The DNA here is from genome assembly GCA_030522465.1 of Rhipicephalus appendiculatus. Taxonomy (NCBI): domain Eukaryota; kingdom Metazoa; phylum Arthropoda; class Arachnida; order Ixodida; family Ixodidae; genus Rhipicephalus; species Rhipicephalus appendiculatus. Next base: position 9,410 of record JALIZH010021001.1, read on the forward strand.
ACGGACGGACGGATGGATGGACGGACGAATGGACGGACGAATGGAAGGACGAATGGACGGACGGACGGATGGACGTGAGCATGAGACATTAAACGCTTTCGCCTTAAACGAAACTTCTACGAGAAGTCTTGAAGAAGCAGACGTGCACCTTGGGTGTTGTGACGCAAATTCTTCTCTTGGTTCGTAACGGCCCTCTATGGCTGAGCCACTGAGAGTCTTATTGACAATGCAGTTGGTTTAACAAACCAACACACGAAACATTTAATCAAGAATTAAAGTGAAAACTATATATGTACACAAAATTACACTTAGTAAAAAGTTCACTGCACACGGTAAACCACTCCTAACTACAACCAAAACGTAAGTTCAATGATTTAAACTAGACAGTCTAGCTCTAACGCGGCTGAGCGGCCGAGCGGAGAAGAACCCGAGTTCAGTCTGACCAAAACGCGGATGCTTGACTAGCCGAGATAAGGTGGGCTGGCTGGCGACGACGATAGAGCGACGGCTGGCGGGCGAGACGTTGAGATGCCAGGGGCTGACGGGGACACGGATAGACGGACGGATAGACAGACCCGGACGGACGGACGGACGGACACGGACGGATGGACGGACACGGGTAGATGGACGGACGGATGGATGGACGGACCTGAGCATGACACATTAAAGGTTTTCGCCTTAATAACTAAGCAATCATGGGGAAATCCTCAGCCATGTGGCCCGGCGCCGACCGGGCTAGACGGCAGAGGATTCCGAAGATGGGGAGTGACATCTGCTTCTCAACGCTCAAAACAGACCTACGTGAGAGCGGAAGTGTTTCGGTAACTAGGTGAGCCGAGAATAGATATCGCTATGCTGCAGGACTACCCCGCTATGAAGGCGGCATTTGTTCAATATGGCACGGCTTTGTGCTCGTCCGCAGTGATAGAGACTTTTTTCTTTCGCAGGTTTTGTGTTGAGGATGAACCGCTGCTTCCGAAAAGACAGCCCATATGAGAAGCTCCCGTTGCTTAAGTGTCATTAACACAGCACCCTTCTGTGGAGAAATTGGAAAGAAGATGGAGAAATCAGCGAGGAATGCGACACGTTGCGGTCAAGAACAAAGTGTGTGGTGGTGGCGGCGAAGAAAAAAGAAGAAGAAGCAGCCAGGGTTGGCAAGCACTGTTTGGAGTGTAAAACAATTTTATCTTTAAAAAAAATGCCCCCGCCTCCCCGAAGGGGAAATCGTGAGGAAAATGCGAATGCATTTCGCGCGCGCCTCACTCCATTTATATATGGTGGTTGTGGTTCGAAGAAGGAAAAGGCGCTTAATTTTTTTTTATTTTTTATTTAAAAAAAATTTTTTTTTCACATATAGCTCCGCCGAGCTCCCGCGATGCGAGCGCCCTCACGCGTCAGAGCGCGCTCCTCCTCTCCACTCACTCTCCGCTACTCCGCCCGCACCACCTGCTCCGGTTGCTAGGGGCGAGGATAAGCGCGCGCGCCCGCGGCTGTTGCTATGGGAGAGGGAGATAGAGCGGAGAGATAACACCTGCCGCGGACAACGCCAACGCCACACAACGCCGGATGCCTGACACAGCCCGACTATGAAATGCATTCGCATTTAAAATTACACCATCTCCCGCTAAAGGGAACCATGTGTAGATGCGAAGCAGCGGGCGCTAACGCTTACACTGGCGGCGGCGTTGACGCTCGCGCTCATCGCGGCGTTGCGCAGGAGAGAACCCTGGGAAGGCGCAATCATGCAGTGATTGGCCGGTGTTTCCTGCTGGAACATGCCAATCACTGCTAATGGGCAATGAGAGACAGAAGACTCCGATTGAAGAAAGAGACCCGCCGTCTGCTTTTTAGTAAACGCGCACGCTGCGAATTTTTATTGTTCGACAACGCACAGGAGAAATCTCCCAGCGGCACTACCTTGCAGGTCGCGATCCAGTGCCTATATATACGGGGTGGCCAGTGAACGGTTGTGCAGCGCGAGCAGTCGGCTTTTTTCATCAAGAAACTCGCTTATAGACGCTGCCTGCGTCGGCGTTGCGAGGCGAGAGGGGGGAGCGTAGGAGAGGATAGAGGGGGAGGGGACGCGCATGCGCAATGGGGGTGAAAACGCTACGGGAGGGATACCTAGAGGAGAGAGAGGGGGGAGCGTATGAGAGGATATGTGTGGAGAGTGTTCGCGCATGCGCAATTAGGGTGGTCAGGAAGCACACCACCACCACCGGATTGAACTTCGCCATCAGCTGCTTCGCATCTAATAAGGTACCGCCCATTTCATAGCCGATTCCCAGCGGTGGGTTGCGCCGGGTCTCTAAGGGACGACCAACCAACCAACCAACCAACCAGTAGCGGTCATGCGAGGAGACAGCGTTCTAGAGGCCATCCATGTTGGCAAGGGCTACCCGGGGGAACCACTCGGCAGCCTCCTGACGGGTCGAGCTCTTGCGGACGCTGGTGTACCGGTCGTCTGACTCCTGCCGAGTACTTGGCCGGTTCCAGGACTGGCTGGCGCCTACTGACGAAACGTCTGCTCCGCCACGACTCACCCGGCTGCTCATCATGTCGTGCCACGACGTCCCAACGTTCTCTTGAGCTGCCCATCAAGCCGCGCCACCTCTTCCCCGTCATCTGCTGAGTGGATCCACCGCCGGGCTGTTGTGCTAAGGACGGATACACGAACGTGAGCGCATCATTGTGGGACATTATATACTAGACTGCTTGCTTAGAGTGTAACGGGTACGGGATTCCTGTTGTTTGTGTGTGTATTGTCGCAAGAGATCGGTTACTTTTGTTAATATATGTGCGTTTACCAGAAGTGCTGTGTTTGGCTCCATTCTTCACCGCGCCGTACAGGAATTAAAGTGAGGCTCTTGAGAGGTGTTCTGAGAGCTTTGTCCTGTCTCGCGGACGACACCAGATCCTTCTCAGCAAAACAGATCTTGCGAGGAAAATAAATGGATACCTTTTCTCAATTTAGTGGTGTTCTTTTGTGATTCAGCTGATTTGCTTAAACTATGCTCTTTCTAGCATAATTCATTTTGTTGTCACAAATTATGTCTATTTCGGTGTCCAATGTTTGTTATTCTTGTTGTGATATCGTGGACTTTTTTATTGCCATTCATACCTGTTAATATGTCATTATTACCCCTATGTACTTTTTACCCCCCCCCCCCCCCCCCCCCATGTACACATCTGTAATGTCGTAATGGCGCTGATGGTACGGTGATAAATGAAAAAAGCAAATAAACTGCAAGTTTCAATGCGCTTAAATTTTATGTACAACATTAAGCCAATACTCAATAAACGTCATTGTTTAATATGAGCATTCCCGAAGCAAGAAAAGCATACCAGTAACTGTACTGCTGTATCTGTATTTTAGGCTTCCAGTCCACGTATTTCGATATCTGTATTCCGGAATACCGTTCCGAGTATCCCTGCCAAGCCCTGAAATGTGTATAAATATTGTGCAATTTAATACGAAGAATTTACATAGTACACCAATAAATTGTGACGCTGGATGATGAATTCATGTATAGCCATCATTTTGAACCGTGCATTATTGGATGACAATTTGTTAGCCTGTCGACTACCGGCCAGTAAGACATACCACGTGCTGGGATAATAAGCTGAAAGATTTACCGACCAGCCGACGTTTTGCAGGCGGACAGTTATTCTCGTCAATGGCGAGTACAAGCCTCAGTAATTATTAGAGGGATACTTTGCAATGCTGTCAACTTTTAGGCTATCTCTTATTAACTTATGCATAGGTAGAGGCGCCATTTTATTTCAGCTGGCGTTCATTCATTCATTAGATTGTCGCATCAGCTGCGCGTACCATGTATCGATGTATATTAGTATTACTCTTTTGAATGTTCAGTTGTTTGAAGAAAATGACATTTACAAATATGTATATTGCAACGCTGCCTCATTGTTTTATTCTCATGTTACCGCTACACACGCTACCGAATTCCGGCTGAGGCACCTCAGGAACGTGTGGCATGTTTCCCGATTGCTGTAGATTGTGCTGAATATGCGCGCACGACGCTAGCAGTTGAGATTTTTTCTTGAACTAAGGCTAGCACCAGTGATAACGCTGGAGGGCTCGCCCAAGCATGGGTATAAACCGACGCGCATCGCATTCGATCAGGTTGCCGGCCACCGACGATTGCGCTCGACGCTGTCGACGCATTGAGTGTTTTACTTCTTTTTTGTGGGGACAAGTTCGCCGAATAAAATGTTTCATCTTTACCTGCTTGACATCGTGTTTTTCAATGCCATTACCATATGATAATATTCTAGAGCCCTATGCTTTACCATAAACTTCATAACATTTAACGGTGGAGATCTTGATTGTAGCGTTTTCTGTTTTCTCAGCTTCTTGCCGCCGTGTTTGCAAAGTCTGCATAATACTGATGAAGAAGTTTTTCCACGTGCCGAACGTGGTCCCCTGGTTTACAAACAACGTCCGTGCTGTCTCTTCCAGGAGGAAATAAACGAGGCATAAGCTGGGCTTGTCCGGTCGCCCTTTCGCTCCACTTGTTATGCAGCGCCACGCGTTCGAATTGATCGAGTCAATCTTGAAGACTGTCGTGCTGAGCGTAAGCTGCGAGGAAAGTTGTTGGTTCCTCCAGCTGTTTGACTAGGCCTGACGTAGATGTCGCAAGCCCGCCTTTGTATTTCACGCTGCCTCTGTTGCAGGGCCATGGTCCTCTGAAGAATGTCATTTTGAGACCTTTTTTTTTGTGTGTGTGTGTGTGTGTGTGTGTGTGTGTGTTTGTGTGTGTGTGTGTCTGTGTGTGTGTGTGTGTGTGTGTGTGTTTGCGTGCGTGCGTGCGTGTGCGTCTACTTCGGGCCGTTGTCGCCGACGTGTCCCGACTCGCTTGTTCTTCTCTCTCTCTTGGGCTTTTACCAAAGTGAATGACCTCGCACCTCACACAATTGGCCATGAGGAGAACTGTCTGTTACAAAAAGCCGTCACAGTTATGATAATGCATGTTTGTTGACTTATTTTTAATAGATGTTTTGTTGTGATTTCCTTAAATATAACGTGGTAGTTTTCAAGGGGCTAGAGAAGAGTGCTGGCAAAATTAATGAGAGAAAGTGGCTCAGCTAAAAATAAATGCGCCTTACTGCTTGTAGTAGGCACGGGGCGTCATTCTGAGGTCATAGAATAGATTGAAGACAAATTCTTCAGGCCTGCATTTCACAATCAAGAAGAGGCGATGAAGTTCAGTCGATCGTAATCGCAGTTTTTCTGGAAATATTTGAATTCACGACGCACAACTTTGCAGCGGTCTCCTCTTGATATAATTTCGAACATTCAGCCGTAGATGGTGGGCAGGTAGTTGTGATGGTGATTTAGTACGTAGGTCTTGAATGCTGGATGACATCCACTCGAAGATACAACGAAAGGCACACACAAAAAAAGAACGAGATGTTTTGCAGTCCCATGTTAATCTCTTCATACGGTGCCTGCATACAGCAGAAGAACATGTTCATGGGCGAGTTGGTACTTGTTAACAGACATTGTTGTAGCGCTTAAGCGAATCACAAAAGAAAGAATATACTCGTGATGACGGGACAGGTGCTAACTGATAACTTAAATAGAGACAAGGGAAGTGTGGCACATACATACTACTCCCACTGCACAGACTCCCAGTACTCCCACATTACACAGACCGCTGACCTACGGGAAGTCCTACTAGTGCAAACGGGCAGAGGCGTAAATGACCGCATAATGGTACACGATAACAATTGAAAGAAGGGTTTCACTGGGCACCTTTCGACGCATTGCAGAACGTGCTCTTGTGAGCCGAGATTCTGTCATGTGAGGGGTCCTTTTGCAGAATTACAGATAGAACGGTGCACGTACTTCTGGAGGCATTCCACATAAAATAGAAATATTGTGATTGTGTCAGACGAACGTCCGTTTCACTGTATAATGTGGAACACAGCTTGTTGAAATATTTGCTTTGATACGACCCCTATGGCCTGTGCGATATTCATGGGGCGTCTGCGCATTGGGAGTAGCATATATCTGCTACTCTTTCCTAGTCTCTATTAAGATATTTAGTTAGCACCTGTCCCGTCTTCATGTGATTAGTTCTTTTATGATTGTGCTTAAGTGCTACAGGGATACCTGTTAATACATGTCTAGGTTTTCTGTGCTGCTTCCCATCATGAGTATGACAATATCCATGGCAATTGCAACACAACGAATATGACTAAGATTTTGAATAAACACGAATGCTACCAAAACCAAAGAAAAACACTTGGTCATGCACACAACGGAATGAAGTTAGGTATAAAATCAAAATGTGTGAAAGAACCTTACTGAATGAAGAGCGTATACATTTGTAGATGGGTATGCGTTCCGCCATCATGTAATCCAATCGTTGATTTGTTTATTTTGCATCTGTCGAAAGTTCCCGTTTCAATTATGAAAAATGTAAAAGTCGTAAGCACATTTGTGCGCGTCCTGCAGAGAGCTAACTTAAGCGAACAGGGTGAAAAGAGCCAAACTGTCAACCTACTCATAGTTCAGTACCTAATTTATTGATGCGCAAATGAAAAAGTATTGAGTGAAAATACAACCTAAACAGTTAACGATGGGAAACCTTACTATTATAGTAATTCCTCATTGCCTTTCTTGTAAACCACAGAACTTAGCTTGTACGGTAAAAAATGTGTAAGGCCTGGACTTGAAAATTAGTTTTTCGGATTCCCGTAATATGGCTTGGGTTTTTTGATAGGAAAAATAGGGAACAAGCCGCTTGTAGCACTATTCCACATGAAAGTTCATGCGAATTTCTCAAAAAGAAAGCTTCTTAGACGTTAAATTTGTCTTGGTTCGGGGATGTCAGAAGGGTAGCTGTCAATTTTAACGCGAAAGCGTTAAAGAGCTCGTTTCGCAGAAATTCCGGTGTCGGCGTCGGCGTAGGCGTCGTTGGTTGTGAGCGAAAAATCATCATCTTGTCCATGACCGAAAAATCATCATCTTGTCCGTGACCGAAAAATCGAGAAAGATGCAAATAAAATAAATAATAAAAATTTTCGGGTCCGAGTGAGGATCGAACCCGGGTTGTCTGCGTGGCAAGCAGGTGTTCTACCACACAGCCATGCCTCTGCTTGGATATACTGTGAAAATAACTTCCTCTGCTTGGAAATGCAGTGAAAATAACTTCCATGATTCGCAAACGCAAGCGTCCTTTATATAGGCGTCGCAATATAACATTGTAATATCCCAGGAATATTGTGTGGTACAAGCGTACATTGCCATCGGGTGTCAGATTATGTGACTATCATAACGATTCCATAGTTTAAAGCCAGCCACCCATTACAAACGGCACACACCTTACTGCGCGTATTCCCTTAACACTACGTAGTGGGTGCATAGCAAGTTCGAAAACATTTCCCACATTTGCCGCGCATTTCTCCTGGTTTAAAGCATACTACCCATTACATAGTATGCACTAAGTGATTGAAGTACGCAGTAGGGACGGGATATCGCTATCGCGTTCAACTCTTAAAGGCGAAGCTTAAGGGTCCCCCAAATTTTCGTTTTCGTGACGCGTCAACGCCGACTGATTCACTTTCGCTCGGCTATTTGCTCGCATCCTGATTAGAGCGACAGCTCCGGGAGGCGTTGGTTCAGAGTTCAATGTCGAGCAGGTTTAATTTGCCGTCAATTAGGAAGATTTCTTTGTGAGAAATTCGTACGGATTTCCTAGTGAATACAGATGGGTGGCTGTCGATTCTCTCTTTCACAACCTCTCCGCGTCCTTGTGGGATTCTGCCGAACTGATTTGCAACATACGGATATACATGTGAAGCATTATTTACCCAGTTCCATAACATACCTGACGAACAACTTTCTAAAGATAGCGTATAATGAAACAGGCATCGCCGATGAAGAAGACAGTTATCTGGGGGCTCTGAAATAATAAATTTCGCTAGGAATAAATGCGAAAAGCTCGCGCAGGATCAGTCGAATTGGACATGGAAGTGTACATAGACTATGCTTTGCGTTAGGACTAACATTTTGCATACATTTCATGCTGCCATCCACTACCGCGGTGCTGTTAATTAAAACCCAACAGCGCTCACACGATTACAGGTATGGGAAACATCGTTAAAACAGTTCGCAATGAGCGGCTACACAATTGAGTGCGCCGTAAAATGCTTTAGGAAATTTCTCCTCAGCGATTCATACTAAACGTGTATCGTACGATAAGTGAGCAGGTTCACGTTCATATAAAAGAGGTGACATACTGTAATATGTTGAGTCATGAGACTGTATTTCTACGAAACAAGTGCGCGATGATTTCTCCGTCACGGTTCCGGTACCAGACAGTAAACTGGGATGAGAGTTAAAAGAGGTAGCGCTGACCCAGAAATCCAAAGCCGCTCAAAGTGGATTATATAATTACAAAAATGCTCAGTCACCTTGGTGAAAGCGAAAAATTCTTGAAGTCGCAAATATCATGGAAAGCATGTTTTTCTTGCACGCTATTTATCGGTAAAAGACATTCTGCAACCGCTCTTCAACTCAGTATGACATCATCCTTAAATAACGTAGTGTAGCAGAAAAACTTTCCGTAGGCCTCATCTTGCTTGGAGTATCACATTCTGAAAATGACTAGCCTTCAATACTTCAGGCGCTAGTGTTTCCCAACTGCAGCTTCTGTGGCGCCAATGCGGAATTCTACCACATAATTTCGGAATGTTTAAATAATCCACAAGTTGCAGACTTTACGGGATATTTGCTTCTGGGCACCTTCGAGGTAGTTGTGCCCAGCCCTGGCGCAGAAATGCAACTCCGCGGACTCAGGCAGGTCGAGGAGGTTGCCGTGAGCCTCTACCTGACGATTCTCGATGACATAGCTCAGTTCACCCTACACGAAGACCTAGCTAGGCCTTTACTGATGAGCAACAATGCATTCTCGCCGTCTCTTTATTGCCTTCCGTGCCAATCTACATATTCACGTCTAGTTATATTCACATGCTTAGGCGGTTGCTTGCGATGTCTAAAATATAACATGTTCACTGCAATGGTCATGTGAATGGATAAACGTGGAAATGTATTCTATCACGCACTCTGATAAATAAATAACGTACACTTTAGTGCGGCACAAATGCAATGAAATAAGCAGTTGAGCAGATATGGTTCGCTGAAATTTGAGTGTATGAGTGCTTTTACGTTCCGCCTCCACACTGCTGCCACGGCCGGGAATCGAACCCGTAACCTCCATTTTTGTGGGAGAAGGTTGTTGGCGGTGAGACATGACATAGTACAACAGTGGAGCTTGAGAAATAGGGAGTGCCGTCTTCTAAATAAAAAGCGATGCCGAGTTTCATATATAAATCCATCGCTCCGTTTCGCGAGAACAAAGTAATCAAGTTCCTTTACGCTCCTGCACTAAGCGTTATCCTTGCGGGGCATTTTTCTAAAGCACCCGGGTGTTTTTCAAGAAAATGTTTCATTCGTCGGTTATAAGCATCACGCCGTCTCTATTATTTGTGCTCATACTGTATTTGGTTGCCTTTAGGTAGAAAAGTTTGTAAAATCCAGCACGTTGAATCGTATGTTTATCTCCTGTCCTCCTACCCCGTGGAAGTGAACTACGCGTCTGCGTTCTTCGAAGTACCAAAAGTAGAGAGAGCTGGCAACACACAGCAAACGGGTATGAGCCTTCTTGGGAGTTTTGGGCCCGGCTCTTAACTTGCATCCTAAAGGTACTACGCAAAACCCCCTACCAAAGGAGGTTTTGAGGGGGGTACAGGGCAAGATGGCGGTGCCTGTTGAAGCGACAGCCGTCCACTTCGAATCTTTCTAGCCGTCGGCCTGCATTATTAAACTCATTCATTCCCAAATAATGCGGGTATTT
>JALIZH010021002.1:0-76695 GCA_030522465.1 Rhipicephalus appendiculatus
TGAAGATGGACTCAGATGATGTGCATAAAATACAAAATACTTTCACAAGGGTCCCGTCGCACTCTCGTACATTGGGAATCCCGTATGATTATTTCATTTCTCGCTGTTAACATGTTACGTAATGATAAAACTCAGTGATTGACTGAATAGGTGAATTGTTTTATTTTACCTTGTATTTGGCGCTGCTCTATAGAGAACCACCAAATGAAAGGTTATCAGAATCCACTTGATCAGAATCCTCTTACTTAAATACACCCTGGTGAAGGATGCAGATACCGTTGATGTCAACGAGGTAACCTGGCAAACTGTTTTCTCAAATTAACAGCGAAGACCTGCATACTCCATATGGCGAAGCACTGGAACTGAGAGCTCAGAAATAGAGACAAAAATTGAGATGTTGCACAACGCGCTTTGCGTTCTGTAACCACATTATGAATGGTTCTCTAGCATATTCACTTACGCGAGTTTTTTAGCTAAGTTAAACCGAAACGTGTTATCAACTAAAACTTTTTGTTGGGCCAGTTGGTTCATTTGAGCAGTGAATAAAGGCGTCAACTAAACCAAGACAAGGAGGTACGCCTTATCAGTCATGGTTGTCAAGAACCGTTGCGGAAGAATCTGCTAACACTCGCGAGTCATCGCGTTTGCAGTAGGAGATGACTTCTTATTGCTCGGCCAAGTTATCAACGAAGTTTTACGGGGAAGCCTGCTTCACTGAATCTCCAAGTGGATATTTGTTGACGGTGTCCACGTCGTAGTCACCATGGTTGCCCACGCAAGGTCCTGGCGTGATAGGGTCCACTCTCAGCCAGCGAGACTTGGTATGAGGAACGGAGCGAAATTGTGGGAGAAAGCGAACCGTCTTTACACTCTTGGGGAAGAGGGAAGAGGCTGAGTGCGCCCACGGGAGGAGGTGCATTAGAATAGCGCAAGGCTCAGGTTGTTGGTAAATATTCATTCTAAAACAAAGGGCGCGCAAACACGGGCACAAGAAAGAAGACCACAAACGCTACACTACAAACGGCGCTTAGCGTCTCTTGGACTTCTTTCCTGTCCGTGTTTACACACCCTGCCTTTTAGAATGAAGAGGTGCTGGTAAGAGTGCAGCGTTTAGGGTCAGAAGTAGAGAGGGAGGGCGCGCCCGCCACATGTCGGACTGGCTAAGAAAAAAAAAATCCTGAGTCACTTGCCTAGACCGGTCGAAGCCACAAAGAACGGCCCTCTCCACACAGAACATAAATAATATTGTTTTTTTTAATTGCATATTATATGCAATGTAGTTCTCGCTTACCTTTAACTGATTTTCTCTTGTAATTACAACGCAAGCTTTACGGTAACATTGCTGTTATTGCTAACAAACTTATTTTTATTGGTATCCTTTTTATTGGTTACCTGGAGACGAGGTCCCCCTACGGCCTATACATATTGAATCTTTTTCTGGGTGTTTATTCTCTGTAAAGTTTTGTACTACGATTTGAAATAAACTTGACATCGCGAAAAAAAAAAAAAAACAAAAAATGCTCCTGAGCAATTCAATCTGTGAAAGTGTGTAACCAGCGGATCTGACGGAGTCACTCCGGCCCCCTGTTCTCTTCGCCGTTCTCAGTCGATTTCAATGTTCCTCCCCACTCCACTGAAGCTTTCTGCCCCTCGCTTGGTGTTGCACAGCCTCAGAGATCGGCCCACCTCTGGCCGATCGACGATGTGAACCGATGACGTCGCCGATTTTGTTGATCTTTGTCTTCATGGTAAAGTCACGTGATGAAGCATAATGTGAAGTCACCTCTTGCTCCTGAAAAGGTCACGTGGGTTTTTTCCTTCGTGTACCGACGAAGACGGACGCCACAAATTCAAGGTGTGTCACTCACAGCTTCCTTGTTAAACGACTAAATGGTATCGCTGGGCATGCTAGTATTCCATTTCAGTATGCAGCGCACAACACCAGACAAGGGCTGAAAAACAAGTGACACATACAGGGTCTAACTTCCACCGGATTTATTTTCAAAACGTCACATTCATGCATAAATATTTTATTAAAAGACTGCGCAACCGGAATTGTTACATTGAACGACACGTACGATAGTGATCGTAAAGTGATAGCTGGTATATAAAATTTTGCCTTCAATAAAACAAAATAGAAAGGTGTTGAGACCAGTAGTGAAGACATTCGCTTTCGGAGCGCGGGCGCCGAGGTTCAATTCCAGTCCACAGAGAAAATTTACCTTCTTTTAATGATTTATTTCTTTAGTCCACAGGTGTTTTTTACAGTGCATTAGTTTTTTCCCGTCACTCCATATGGGGCACCAGGAGTTACGCTTCAATGCATCAAAATACAGCACTGAGAAAAAATGACGTCATCATGACGACACTGTGTCGTCACATGAAGTGTCGCCAAAGGAGGACGTCCTGACATGCCATTCTAGCTTCGTCAAAGGTGGGCCGACCCGGAAATACTGCAAAACTGCCTACGGTACGAAAAGTTTCCGATGCATCCTATCACGGAGGCAATGCAAACCACATTGGTAGCAGAAATTTTCCTTAAAGGGGTTAAAGGGGTAGCAGAAAGCTTCCGGAAAGGGGGGGGGCGGTGTGTCATAAATGCAATGGTGTGTGAAGAAGACGAGAGCTTTTGCCTTCGAGTCGTCTTAGGAAAATGTACCAGGAAATGTGGCGGCCAGCTAAGCATGGCTGGTGCGTGCCTTACCTTCTGCTCTTATTTCAAGAAAGAAACAACGAAACAAATTCAAATTTGTTTCCTTCTTTCCTTTTTTCTTTCCTGCTTTCTTTCTTTATTTGTTTCCTTCTTTCTTTCCTTTTTTTCTTTCATTCCTTCTTCCTTTCTTTGTTTCTTTCCTTCTTTCTTTCCTTTTTTTCTTTCATTCCTTCTTCCTTTCTTTGTTTCACCTTCTTTCTTTCCTTTTTTCTTTCATTCCTTCTTCCTTTCTTTGTTTCTCTTTCTTTCATTCCATGCTTCTTTGTTTCTTTCTTTCTTTCCTTCTTTCTTTACTTTTTTTCTTTCCTACTTTCTTTCTTTATTTCTTTCCTTCTTTCTTTCCTTTTTTTCTTTCATTCCTTCTTCCTTTCTTTGTTTCTTTCTTTCATTCCATCTTTCTTCCTTTCCTTCATTCTTTCTTTCTTCCTTTCTTTCTTTCCTTCTTTCTTTCTTTCTTTCTTGCTTTCTTTCTTCATTTCTTTCCTTCTTTCTTTCTTTCTTTTTCTTCGATTCCTTCTTCCTTTCTTTGTTTCTCTTTCTTTCATTCCATCCTTCTTCCTTTCCTTCATTCTTTCTTTCTTTCTTTCTTTCTTCCTTTCCTTCATTCTTTCTTTCTATCTTTCCTTCTTTCTTTCTTTCTTTCTTTCTTTCTTTCTTTCTTTCCTGCTTTCTTTCTTTATTTCTTTCCTTCTTTCTTTCCTTTTTTCTTTCATTCCTTCTTCCTTTCTTTGTTTCTCTTTCTTTCTTTCTTTCCTTTTTTCTTTCATTCCTTCTTCCTTTCTTTGTTTCTCTTTCTTTCTTTCCTTCTTTCTTTGCTTTTTTCTTTCCTACTTTCTTTCTTTATTTCTTTCCTTCCTTCTTTCCTTTTTTTCTTTCATTCCTTCTTCCTTTCTTTGTTTCTCTTTCTTTCATTCCATCTTTCTTCCTTTCCTTCATTCTTTCTTCCTTTCTTTCTTTCTTTCCTTTTTTCTTTCTTTCTTTCTTTCTTGCTTTCTTTATTCATTTCTTTCCTTCTTTCTTTCTTTCTTTGATTCCTTCTTCCTTTCTTTGTTTCTCTTTCTTTCATTCCATCCTTCGTTTCCTTCTTTCTTTCTTTCTTTCCTGCTTTCTTTCTTTATTTCTTCCCTTCTTTCTTTCCTTTTTTCTTTCATTCCTTCTTCATTTCTTTGTTAATCTTTCTTTCATTCCATCCATCTTCCTTTCCTTCATTCTTTCTTTCCTTCTTTCTTTCCTTTTTTCTTTCATTCCTTCTTCCTTTCTTTGTTTCTCTTTCTTTCATTCCATCCTTCTTCCTTTCCTTCATTCTTTCTTTCTTTCGTTGCTTCTTTCTTTCATTCCATCCTTCTTCCTTACCTTCTTTCTTTCTTTCCCTCTTTCTTTCCTTTTTCTTTCATTCCATCTTTCTTCCTTTCCTTCATTCTTTCTTTCTTCCTTTCTTCCTTTCCTTCATTCTTTCTTTCTTTCCTTCTTTCTTTCTTTCTTTCTTTCTTTCTTTCCTGCTTTCTTTCTTTATTTCTTTCCTTCTTTCCTTCTTTCTTTTTCTTTGATTCCTTCTTCCTTTCTTTGTTTCTCTTTCTTTCATTCCATCCTTCTTCCTTTCCTTCATTCTTTCTTTCTTTCCTTCTTTCTATCCTTTTTTTCTTTCATTCCTTCTTCCTTTCTTTGTTTCTCTTTCTTTCATTCCATCCTTCTTCCTTTCCTTCATTCTTTCTTTCTTTCTTTCGTTGCTTCTTTCTTTCATTCCATCCTTCTTCCTTACCTTCTTTCTTTCTTTCTTTCCCTCTTTCTTTCCTTTTTTCTTTCATTCCATCTTTCTTCCTTTCCTTCATTCTTTCTTTCTTTCCTTCATTCTTTCTTTCTTTCCTTCATTCTTTCTTTCCTGCTTTCTTTCTTTATTTCTTTCCTTCTTTCTTTCCCCTTTTCTTTCATTCCTTCTTCCTTTCTTTGTTTCTCTTTCTTTCATTCCATCCTTCTTCCTTTCCTTCATTCTTTCTTTCTTTCTTTCTTTCTTCCTTTCCTTCTTTCTTTCTTTCCTTTCTTTCTTTCATTCCTTCTTCCTTTCTTTGTTTCTCTTTCTTTCATTCCATCTTTCTTCCTTTCCTTCATTCTTTCTTTCTTTCTTCCTTTCGTTCTTTCCTTCTTTCTTTCTTTCCTTCTTTCTTTCTTCCCTTCTTTCTTTCCTTTTTTCTTTCATTCCTTCTTCCGTTCTTTGTTTCTTTTTCTTTCATTCCATCCTTCTTCCTTTCCCTCTTGCTTTCTTTCTTTCTTTCTTTCTTTCTTTCCCTCTTTCTTCCCTTCTTTCTTACTTTCTTTCTTTAATCCTTTCCTTCTAAGAACCTTATATGGCAAAAATTGCCTGAGCCTTCCCTCATAATGTTATCGGGGTCCGGGGATGTAACATCCCAAATGGGAACCCAATTTTTATTTAAAAAATACTTATTTCCTTCCTTCTCTCCATATGTATTTATTTTTCATTGCGCAATGGTCCCTCGTTACGTAAGCATTTATTTTTGATATAGGTAGCGCCCGGCCTTAGTGTTTTTTGCGTCGTCGGTACAACGCATTGGTATGGTCCAGTTTACAATGGGCAAGCATGGGCGCGCGGCCTATTGGTGAAGACACTAGCTTTACCAGATACTACCTTCTGGTTAACCTCCCTGCCTTCCTCTTCTCTTTATCTCTCTCTCTTCGGACAGCAACAGCCCCGGAAAGAACAGCTCTTTTCTTTTACTTATTGTTTTTCTGGAGCGGGCGCCAGCTGTGAATAAGAGCTTTTTTTTCTTTTTGTGAACACCAGAAGCTGCAGAGGCCTGTCAATTCAAGCTTCGATTAAAGATGTAGCATCAAAAATTGAAGGACACTTTGTACATTCCAAAGTGTGTTCGGCGAAAGCGTGTGGCCATTCCACTGATTATGCCATGTCTTTTTTCTTTTACACTCTCAGTGGGATAAGACACAAACCGAATGGGTGCGTGTTTTCTTCTTTAATTTTTTACCGCGAATCGCAGCGAGACGCGAGACTCATCTTCCTCCGGCCGCATGCGTTAGTATTTTCTCGCGCTTTGCGCATCGTGCAAACGCCATCCGCGTTCCAGCTCTTAAATTGACGGACCCTTTGTAAATTGGAAAGTGTATTCCGTGAACGCCTGGGACGCGACCGGCGTTTCGTCTGCGCATCCCTATGGCCACCTGGCTCCGTGCCAGAGCACGGATGGACGGATGGACGGACGGACGGACGGACGGACAGACGGATGGATGGACGGACGGATGAACAGACAGACGAACGGACAGACGGTCGGACGGACACCGGACGGACACCGGACGGACGTGAGCATGAGACATTAAAGGCTTTCGTCTTAAAGATTACACCATCTCCCGCTAAAGGGAACGATGTGTAGAAGCGAAGCAGCGGGCGCTAACGCTTACACTGGCGGCGGCGTTGACGCTGGCGCTCATCGTAGCGTTGCACAGGAGAGAAACCTGGGGGGCGCAAAGCACGCGGTGATGGACCGGTGTTTCCTACTGGAACATCCCAATCACTGCTAATGGGCAGTGAGAGACAGAAGACTCGGACTGGACACAGAGACCCGCAGTCCGCTTTTAGTTAATGCGCACGCTGCGAATTTTTTATCGTTCCACAACGCACAGGAGAAATCTCCCACCGGCACCACCTTGCAGGTCAAAATCCATTGCCATATATTCGGGGTGGCCAGTGAACGGTTGTGCAGCGCGAGCAGTCGGTTTTTTTCAACCAAGAAACTCGCTAGCAGACGCTGCCTGCGTCGGCGTTGCGAGGCGAGAGAGGGGGAGCGTAGGAGAGGGCATGACGCGCATGCGCAGTGGGGGGTGTGGACGGCGCGGGCCGGGATGTCTAGAGGAGAGAGGGGGGAGCGTAGGAGAGGAGAAAGGGGGAGCGTAGGACGGGAGAGAGGGAGGGGGACGCGCATGCGCAGTGAGGGTGTGCGCAGTGAGAGGTGGAGAGGAGGTTTTTTATTTTTATTTTTTTAATGGGTTGGCGCATGCGCAGTGGGGGTGTGGACGGACGGACACCGGACGGACGTGAGCATGAGACATTAAAGGCTTTCGCCTTAAAATTCGGTATTTCTCTTCCGCGCTACAAAAAACCGCCTGTCCCACCTTCTAAAGGAAGTTCGTGTTGAGAAGATATTAAC
Source organism: Rhipicephalus appendiculatus (assembly GCA_030522465.1). Classification (NCBI taxonomy): domain Eukaryota; kingdom Metazoa; phylum Arthropoda; class Arachnida; order Ixodida; family Ixodidae; genus Rhipicephalus; species Rhipicephalus appendiculatus. Next base: position 6,886 of record JALIZH010021002.1, read on the forward strand.
GATTCAGGGGGATTTAAGCTGCCCTGGTCGACTTGACCTAGGCTACATTTAAGATATCATCCACAGACGCGGCACAACAACGCCATTGGAGCCGATACGTACAAGGCACTCCAAATGTATGGCATGGTTTAAAGCCCCCGTACGTTCTCTGCGTCGCTGGAAGAATTTTGTGTGCATGTGTAGTAAAAGCTGTGGGCGATCAGATAATACGCATCTCCTAACCAAGAACTTCACAAATCCTTTATACCTTCTAATTTAATGTCTACGAAAGCATGAAGACATGCTTAAAACACCGCATTGGAATTTTCAGTTTTATATAGCTGTCAAGAAATCATGGCGCAGTATCGAGTGTAGTCTTGCTCGGTACAGAATGAACGAATGAATTAAACGTTTATTTCACGGGAAAGGGCCGCTTTCGGCCACAGTTTAAGAATTGGGCGGGATGGGGGGGGGATATTGCTGGTGAACAGCTTCAGTATTCAAATGGTATCTGTCCTTGTTATTTCATCGTATGCGTAGATTGTATCCGTCTTCGGTAAATGTTCAACGCAATCGCTCTTTTTTTAAATGCGAATGCATTTCTTAGTCGGGCTATGTCAGGCATCCGGCGTTGTGCGGCGTTGGCGCTGTCCGCGGCAGGTGTTATCTCTCCGCTCTCACTCCCTCTCCCATAGCGACAGCTGCGGGCGCGCGCGTTTATCCTCGCCGCTAGCAACCGGAGCAGGTGGTGCGGGCGGAGTAGCGGAGATTGAGTGGAGAGGAGGAGTGCGCTCTGGTGTCTGAGGGCGTTCGCATCGCGGGAGCTCGGCGGAGTTCCGAGTGTGTGGAGAGAGTGTAGGAGAGGGTAGGTGCAGTGCTTCGCCGCTCCTTCTCTCGCCGTTCGCTCTCTCTCCTCCCTGCGCCCCACTCCCCCGGTCCGCTTGCTCGCACGTATATATATGAAAAAAAAGAAGGAAAAGAAAAAAAAGGAACATAAATTAAAAAAAAATAAAAAATAAAAAGAAAGAAAAAAAAGAGAAAAATTTAAAAAAATAAAAAAAGAAAAATAAAAAAAAACAGAAAAAAGCAAAAAAAAAAAAGAAAGAAAAAAACAGGCGCTGCGCCGTGCTCCCGACCGGGCTGCAGAAATTAGACGCCTTTTGCTTCTTCGAACCACAACCACCATATATAAATGGAGTGAAGCGCGCGCGAAATGCATTCGCATTTCCTCACGATTCCCTTCGGGGAGGTGGGGGCATTTTTTTTCTTTTCTGTACTTGTTTCCAATACGAATAATCAGACAATGGCGGTGTCCAAGATGGAAGCTGCAATATGACATCTTGAGGTGCCTGCCCTTACATTATGCTGAGTTGCGTAAACGTATTAAAGAAACATGTTTTGCATCACAAAAGCGACGTATGCGTAGCTTCGTACTTTATTTTGCCTAGTATTCTCTTAGAGTAAACTCAGGCAAAAGCCAAACACCCATCAGAATTATTTTACAATGAGTAATTAATTCCGAGACGATAGTTCAATATGTTTACGCGAGTGTCCCACGTATTTTCAGACTTTTTTTGTAGGGCGCTGGTCTCCTCTTCAGCATGACGTTCGCCTTCAACTTGCTCAGCCTGTTCGCTGTGACGCTGGTAATAGCCGGGGTTCGAGAACCGCTATATTTTTCGGCGCTACGTATGGTTCTTCAGAGCTGTCGCCCTGGCGGGAACTTTGCTAGTCTACTGGCTGGTGCCTGAGACCAGGGGTCGAAGCCTCGAGCAGATCCTGATGGACGCCACAGTGTAAGGAGAAGAGTACCGTTCCATCATTTCGCGCCAGAACTCGCTGTTTATCAAGGAGTGATTGAGGAGACAACCAGAATGTACGAATCTGATAGCGTCTCCTGGTAGCACACAATGTTGCCATAACGCTGATGCAACTTTCTGCTGGGAACATAACAAAAACCGTGCGGAAGAAATTCAACGTCATGTACGTCATGAGTTCTAAATGTGCTGTGTGCTTTTTGTATATTTGTGCCTTTTTCTGCCAGCTAACACGTGTTATTTAGAGCAATGTTGATTTCTTAGAGGCGAATTTGTATAAATTGTTTTTATATGTGCGTGTTAATCACGCAGTTTAGCGTTTGTTTGTATGCCAATTTGATTTATGTAATGCCTAATTTGTAAGCAACTTCTGTACCCACCCCTGCAATGTCTCGCAGTGAGGAGGCAGTACATGTAAATAAATAGATAAATAAAATATGTACAAGTTACATGTAGAATATAACTACCGCTTTTGGAACGAAATCTTTTCAATATACTGGAATACTGCATGCAGCTTTCTTCCAGGAAAGCACACATTGATCTGAATCGTGTAGACTTTTCAGTAAACACACCGTTGCATATAGCTATCCGATAGTAGTATAAATGTCGATGTAAATCCTTCAATATTTTGTGCTGTAACGGCTCAAGTAGGGAAGTAGAACGCTATGCATGCCAGGGTCTCCAAAGCGATATAATTACGCAATACTATTGCATAGGGCCCCGCTATACAGAGTACGCGGAATTGTGTCCATTTTAAGTGCGTTCACGATTACGTTAGCTGGCTCAGATGACTTGGTCGAATGGCTCACGGCCAGAGGAAACGTAACCGTCACACATTGCACCTGAGGGTGCGTTGCTTGTTAAAACGGTCTGCCTAAATGCGAGTGACTGCACCTGTGGCGCTGCCAGGAGATCTCTTCTATAAGTGACGGAGGTTGGTTTGTTTCTTCGAGCGCGCCGGGAGGCGGAATGGAATCGTCAATTACGTTCCATGCTCGATCACCTAAGGGATATAAAATAAGCTGAAAGCTGTTGATGCCTCATTAAACGTTAAACTCGTCCGTCGGTGCCAGAGTCCCACGGTGTCCGGTGGCAGCCCAAGCGATGAAAAAGCTCAAGTGGTAACGTAACCATATGACGTTATCACTATATCATGTATATCATGTCGCCACAACTTGGTATGTAATTATAACGTCCCTCACGGCGTGTATTACCGGAATCGGAGAAGTCTTCGTGATGTCAGATATCTGACGTCACGCAATGGTGTGATCATACGACATATTCGATTGGCCAATGGTGGGTAGATCACGGGGACAGGGCCAAAGCATGCTAGCTGCAGAAAGCTTGCAATGTCTCCGATCACGGAGGCAATGCAAAACCGCGTTAGGCGCAGAAAGCTTTCGCAAGAGACAAAGAAGAAAAGCGAGAAGATGGCTTTCGCATTCGAGTAGTCTTAAGCGAATGCACAAGCGACCCTGGCAGTCATATATAGGCATTTCCCAATTATGCTACATTCATCATATTTATCTATGAATTGAATCTTTTAAGTTCGAAGGCTGATTCCTGGGCTGGATTCATACTCAGATCTATCGGCTAAAAGATAATTGTAACGCCAAGGGTGAAGCAATGACTGCGCTCACAACACATGCCAACGCTATGTGAATGAGTCTAGTGGCTAGATTCTTTAGAATATGGCCTCGCGTATCTCACAAAATGGTACCGTTAGAAGACGCATCCGCTGCAGGGAGAGAAGTGACATTCCTGTTTTATATCGCTTCAACGCAAACAGCAGAACACCGCACGTATGACGGTGTGAGCCAGGGACGGTGATCGATACCTCGTTCTTGTGAAAAAAAATTCCCCATCTCCCGCTAAAAGGAACCATGTGTGGATGCGAAGCAGCGGGGGAGATAATTAGCTTGAGCGGGAGGAACGTCGCCGCTCTCATTTCACGGCAGCGGTCCGGGCGCTCATCGCGGCGCTGCACAGGAGAGAGAATGAGCCGCGCGCGCTCCGTCATTTTCATACCGTGGAACTACCTTGGCGCCCCCCAGCGGAGTATGCAGCTGTCACACCACCTGTCGTGCGCGCCGCTCCATAGAGGATTCCTAGAGGACATGACGGGGGGGACCGTTGGAGAAGAGAGAGAGGGGGACGTGCATGCGCTGTGGGGGGTGTGGGACGCGGGAGCCGCTCCGTATAGTAGAGGATTCCTGGAGGAGAGGGGGGGAGAAGACGCGCATGTGCTGTGGGGATGCGGGACGCGGGCGCCGCTCCCTAGAGTAGATAATTGCTAGAGTAGAGAAAGGGGGGTGAGCGTAGGAGAGGATAGGGGAGGGGACGCGCATGCGCTGTGGGGGGGTGTGGGACGCTCCGTAGAGTAGAGGATTCCTAGAGGATAGGAAGGGGGGTGAGCGTAGGAGAGAGAGGGGGGAGGGGACGCGCATGCGCTGTGGTGGTGTGGGACGCGGGAAGGAGGGACGGACTAAGCCCCCTGCAAACACAAGCAAGCAAGATCAAGGAATGGGGTCAACCTGGGCGACAGACACCACCTGCCTAGCCATTGCTAAGCAGCCTCTCTCTGCTCTCGCCCATGACTCTGATGACTGTAGTTGCGGTTGGCGGCCTTCATATTACTACAGTGTTCTGGTTCGCATAATGGGTGCTTCCCTACTTCATGAGAGTGGCTGGACGCGGGACGCGGGAGGGACGGACAAAGCCCCGAGCATAAGATGCTTCATATCTAAACATCTCCCGCTAAAGGGAACCATGTGTGGATGCGAAGCAGCGGGGAGATAAATAGCTTGAGCGGGAGGAACTTCGCCGCTCTCATTTCACGGCAGTGGTCCGGGCGCTCATCGCGGCGCTGCGCAGGAGAGAGAATGAGGCGCGCTCCGTCATTTTCATACCGCGGAAATACCGTGGCGTCCCCAGCGGAGTATGCAGCTGTCACACCACCTGTCTTTCGCATCGCTCCGTAGAGGATTCCTAGAGGAAAGGACGCGGGGGACCGTAGGAGAGGAGAGAGAGGGGACGTGCATGCGCTGTGGGGGGTGTGGGACGCGTGAGCCGCTCCGTAGAGTAGATGATTCCAAGAGGAGAGAGGGGGAGAGGACGCGCATGCGCTGTGGGGATGTGGGACGCCGGAGCCGCTCCGTAGAGTAGAGTATTCCTAGAGGAGAAAGGACACGCATGCGCCGCTCCGTAGAGTAGATGATTCCTAGAGTAGAGGAAGGGGGGTGAGCGTAGGAGAGCACAGGGTAGGGGACGCGCATGCGCTGTGGGGGTGTGGGACGCGGGGACCGCTCCGTAGAGTAGACGACTCCTAGAGGAGAGAAAGGGGGTGAGAGTAGGAGAGAGAGGGGGGAGGGGACGCGCATGCGCTGTGGGACGCGGGAAGGAAGGACGGACTAAGCCCCCTCCAAACACATGCAAGCAAGATTAAGGAATGGGGTCAACCTGGGCGACAGACACCACCTGCCTAGCCATTGCTAAGCAGCCTGTCTGTGCTCTCGGCCATGACTCAAGGAATGGGGTCAACCTGGGCGACAAACACCACCTGCCTAGCCATTGCTAAGCAGCCTCTCTGTGCTCTCGGCCATGACTCTGATGACTGTGTTAGGGTTGACGGCCTTCATATTACTACAGTGTTCTGGTTCGCATAATGGGTGCTTCCCTACTTCATGAAAGTGGCCGGACGCGGGACGGGGGGACGGGGGACGGCGGACGGCGGACGGGGGACGCGGGACGCGGGACGGACACGGGAGCCCCGAGCATAAGATGCTTCGCATCTAAAAAATCACGCCATATCCACGAAGTGAATGATGATGAGTGGGCGAATCTCGATCGTTTTCATCCATGGCAGAAAGAGAATGTGTGGTCTGGAACGCGCTTATACTTCATGGTCATCAGCGTCATCGTCATCGTTATCACGTGTAGTGGGTACATTCCACTATACGGGAACGCGCTTATACTTCATCGTTATCACGTGTAGTAGGTACATTCCACTAAACTGCGTCATCGTCATCTTTATCACGTGGAGTGGGTACATTCCACTATACGTGGCTACCTACCTACTACAACTACTACTACAACAGAGGAACGCGCTTATACTTCATGGTCATCAGCGTCATCGTCATCCTTATCACGTGTAGTGGGTGCATTCCACTATACTGGAACGCGCTTATACTTCATCGTTATCACGTGTAGTGGGTACATTCCACTATACTGCGTCATCATCATCTTTATCACGTGGAGTGGGTACATTCCACTATACGTGGCTACCTACCTACTACAACTACTACTACAGAGGAGGGACAGACCCACACTCTAAGGAGCTTCGCCCCTAAAATTCGGTAGCCCTTGGCCCATCGTAAAGATTGGAACAAGCTAAACAATGCGTGTGCTTGCCTGATGTACTGCTTTGGCTTGCGCTGTAAAGTTCATAGCTAATAAAAACAGCGCAGGATTCCGCCTGCGCTTTATTAAGCGTGAAGCTTTGAATATCACCTGACAGCATTTGCTACAAGCTGGAGGCTTTACCAATTTCATTCGAACGTCGGCGTAGACTGAAACACGCCATGTTTCTTTCACGGTAAGTCGCTACACACTTAGTAGGTGCGAAGCACACCTAGGGGCTGGGGTTGTCGGCGTCTCCCGCCGTCACGTTGTGTCATGTACAGTCACGTTCTACACACTGAGTTGCTACACACGAGTTGCTACACGCTGGCTGCGTTTAAAGTGACCTCAAGCCTTAACATGTACACCGAAAAATGTTAAAAGTTATTCAGAAGGTACCACTAATTCATCATCATCAGCCTGTCTACGCCCACTGCAGGGCAAAGGCCTCTCCGATGTTTCGGCAGTCAACCCGGTCTTGTGCTTTCTGCCGCCACGTTATACCTGCAAACTTCTTAATCTCATCTACCCACCTAATTTTCTGTCTCCCCCTCACGCGTTTGCCATCTCTTGGAATCCAGTCAGTTACCCTTAATGACCAGCGGTTATCCTGCCGACGTGCTACGTGCCCGGCTCATATCCATTTCTTCTTCTTGATTTCAACTATGATATCCTTAACCCCCGTTTGTTCCCTGACCCACTTTGCTCTCTTCCTGTCTCTTAAGGTTACACCTATCATTTTCCTTTCCATCGCTCGCTGCGTCGTCCTCAGTTTAAGTTGAACCCTCTTTGTAAGTCTCCAGGTTTCTGCTCCGTAGGTAAGTACCGGCAAGATGCAGCTGTTATATACCTTCCTCTTGATGGATAGTGGTAGACTACCATTCATGATTTGATAATGCTTGCCGAATGAGCCCCATCCCATCCTTATTCTTCTAGTTATTTCGCTCTCATGGTTCGGCTCCGCGGTTACTACCTGTCCTAAGTAGACGTACTCCTTTACAACTTCCAGTGTCTCGCCACCTATCGCAAAGCGCTGTTCTCTGCCAAGATTGTTCCACATTACTTTAGTTTTATGCATATTAATTTTCAGACCTACTCTTCTACTTTCCGTATCCAGTTCAGTAATCAGAAGCTGTAATTCGTCTCCCGCGTTACTTATCAATGCAATGTCATCAGCGAATCGCAGGTTACTGAGATACTCTCCATTAACTCTTATCGCTAACTCTTCCCAATCTAGGGCCCTGAAAACCTCCTGTAAACACGCGGTGAATAGCAGTGGAAAGGTCGTGTCTCCCTGCCGTACGCCCTACTTTATTGGGATTCTGTCGCTTTCTTTATGGCTAATTGAGAGAGTTTAATTCCCCAATTTTTTCTATGCACGTGCAACTTTGCCGTGTTGGTGCTTTAGTACAGACAACGTGTTGCGACTCATATTGAGCGTGACTGTAGTTACGATCCACCACAAAAACGGGTGTGCGCCACTATGAGTCGACCCCACTACTCGCCACCGGTCCACAAAAAATGAAGGCAACAGTTAGCCCAAGAAATAGCCGACGATGTCAATGCAGCGGAAACATACTTCCCTACATGCCGTAGGAAACTGAAACCCGGCATGTAGAAAAGAAGCACCTTAGGGTAAGCTGCATTGCGACGCAGCTTTCCGACGATGTCAGTGAAGTAGAAACACCCTTCCCTACACGCCCAGTTTAAGGCTCGGCACCACTAGTGGTGCCTCATCGAAGAAATCTCTCTCGAAACACTGCATGCTTCGCCCCTCCCGAGGTTTCGCGTTAGTGGAGCTGAAACACCCTACCCTACATGTTCTGCCCCTCACCACTTTTTTTTTTATTAAAAGGACGCAGGAGTGTTGGGGCCTTGTAAACTGGTGAAGAGTTTCACCATTCCTATGCGCGGTTTTGTACCGACATACACAGGCGTGCGCAGGGTTACCGTTCAGGGGGGGCGAAGGTTCGTCGCAGCGCCCCCCTTCCCTACTAAGTCAATGTATGGGGCAGACTTTGACCCCCCCCCCCCCCTCTTAGGCTCTTAGGTGACTAGGGGGGGCGGCCGCCCCCTTTGCTGCCCCCCTCGTGCGCACGCCTATGCCGGCATAGGAATGAAGAAACGCGTCTGATGACTGAGGCATGGATTATCGATAATGGTGGCAGCGCGTGCGTGAGCCAACCGTCGACTAACTTGCATAACGATGAAATCAAATGCCTTGACAGCTATCTTTCACTTAGACCCCCACGTGTGCCAGATTGATAGTTTCGCATATTGCATGGGCATGCGCAGATAAGTTTTCGTGCCTTCTTTCCACTCCGCCATTGTGCACATCTTCAGTTAATAGACGTTTGTGGTGTCCCGACTTCCTTCTTGTGTCCATATTTCCACGCCCTATCTTATTAGAATGAATACGTACCAACTAGGTCAGCTCTCTGTTAGTGTAAACACGTCAACATGTTACGTCACGTTATACGAAGTTGTGATGACGTCGCAAATTTTGAAAATCTTTGACGGCATGATGTCATGTGGGCACGTTATCATGTGATCTTTGCATCATTCGTGTTAAAACCGACGGCAAATTTTCTCATTTGTTGAGGCAGGAAAGGCTTGCGCCTTAAAGGAGCACTGACATCAAATTTACGCATGTGGATTTTTTTGCATCCGCGGGTAGCTATCGAGCCCCAATTAACGATTCTCGACTCAAAATGCAGCGGAGGGACGAATAAGTACCAGTAATGTTGATTAATATATCCGGTATCGAACGCGATTCAAAACGGGAGGAAAACCCGCCAAATTGTAGAGCTGGTAGCGCTACCTCGCGGCCACGTCGGGGCCGCTCCCCAGCTGATCCCGCTGCCACAAAAAAAAGGTTCCTAGAGTAGAGGAACGGGGTGAGCGTAGGAGAGGCGCATGCGCTGTGGGGGGTGTGGGACGCGGGGGCCGCTCCGTAGAGTAGAGGATTCCTAGAGGAGAGAAAGGGGGTGAGCGTAGGAGAGAGAGGGGGGGGAGGGGACGCGCTGTGGTGGTGTAGGACGCGGGAAGGAGGGACGGACTAAGCCCCCTCCAAACACATGCAAGCAAGATTAAGGAATGGGGTCAACCTGGGCGACAGACACCACCTGCCTAGCCATTGCTAAGCAGCCTCTCCGTGCTCTCGGCCATGACTCAAGGAATGGGGTCAACCTGGGCGACAGACACCACCTGCCTAGCCATTGCTAAGCAGCCTCTCTGTGCTCTCGGCCATGACTCAAGGAATGGGGTCAACCTGGGCGACAAACACCACCTGCCTAGCCATTGCTAAGCAGCCTCTCGGTGCTCTCGGCCATGACTCTGATGACTGTGTTAGGGTTGACGGCCTTCATATTACCACAGTGTTCTGGTTCGCATAATGGGTGCTTCCCTACTTCATGAAAGTGGCCGGACGCGGGACGGGGGGACGCGGGACGCGGGACGCCGGACGGACAGGGCCCCGAGCATAAGATGCTTCGCATCTAAAAAAGCTTGGAGAGCGCTTTAGCCTCTACTTCAAGGGCAGGATTTGATAGGGTCATCGGGCCCCATCTGCATCGCCATCTCAATCGTTCGCCTGGATTTGCTCCCACGTGGACCCGTCAAGATTGCCGAAAGGACAAGGAGAATCTGAAGCGTAGATTGGGCTGGTTCAAAGTCTTCTAGAATTCTTATTGTAAGTATAGTTGCGTAGTGCGCACTACGCCATAAATTCCGCATTTTCGAATTGGCGAAGTACTTCCTGCGCGTGAGTAAAGAAGTGCGCATCCACGCAGCTACGTACTTTGTTAATGCTGTTGCTTTTTTTGATGCCGTTAAGCTTTGTAAAGGCTGGGAATTTGAAGGGTCCGCTCATCGTGCAATGTACATATTTTCACGCCTGGTGCGATTCCACCTTTCTGCCACGCTATATTACGTGCGTTAAGGAAACTCCACGCGCTACATGACAATCGTATCGAGTTTTTTTTTTCCGACACAGATTCGAACACGGGTTTGCATCTGCGGCAGAACATCGGCTTGCCAAGCAGAATCCTTGGTTTGATTCCCAATCGAACCAAACCGCAGAGCCAGCGCGTGATGGAGGAAAAGATCGAGGTTAGATGCCAGTGGTTCGTGATATTAGCAGACTCCGCGTCCAATCTCTTTCATCCTCCTTCGCTTTTTTTTTGTACTCGTTCGCTCTCTCGGTTACTCCGACAACAGCAACGGCAACGGCGACGGCCCCTCAAGGCGGGAACGGACGTCTAGTGGCTCGTTCACAGTGGGGAATCCGCCATATACAGGAACTGGAATTGTCCTATCCTAGAAATTCTGCATCGTTTCACTGCTCACCGGCCACGTCACCGAAACGCGTTGAAGTGCCATGTGTCGTGCAAAGCTCTGGCCAAAGCGAAGGCCCTGAATATACCGATTGTCCCGTGGCTCTCCGCTGGTGTTGTGTTCGCGTCTTACAATTGTGAATCGCATGAGCAGGAACACAGTCATGCGTTCACTGCAGCCGACGGCAGCGACTCTAGAACATCAAGAAAAGCGAGAAAACACGCATGAATGCAATAGCGTTGAAATCCTTGTCAGTGCGAACAAAGACATGCATATGCGCCGTCGATAAATGCGCTCACGTCACGTCCTCAGGGGAGCATACGGTTCGAGCAGAATAACCAGGACAGTGCCGCCTAGCAACGTGATTGTCGAACACGTGTTTTGAACCAACATGTTGGTTCTAGTTCCATATACCCTGTACGGAGCATGGAAAAAAATTGAAGGACCCTTAAGCTTCGCCTTTAAGAGTTGAACGCGATAGCGATATCCCGTCCCTACTGCGTACTTCAATCACTTAGTGCATACTATGTAATGGGTAGTATGGTTTAAACCAGGAGAAATTATGCGCGGCAAATGTGGGAAATGTTTTCGAACTTGCTATGCACCCACTACGTGGTGTTAAGGGAATACGCGCAGTAAGGTGTGTGCCGTTTGTAATGGGTGGCTGGCTTTAAACTATGGAATCGTTATGATAGTCACATATTCTGACGCCCGATGGCAGTTTACGCTTGTAGCACGCAATATTCCTGGGATATTACATGTTATATTGCGACGCCTATATAAAGGACGCTTGCGTTTCCGAAGCATGGAAGTTATTTTCACTGCATTTCCAAGCAGAGGAAGTTATTTTCACAGTATATCCAAGCAGAGGCATGGCTGTGTGGTAGAACACCTGCTTGCCACGCAGACAACCCGGGTTCGATCCTCACTCGGATCCGAAAATTTTTATTGTTTAATTTATTTGTATCTTTCTCGATTTTTCGGTCGCGGACAAGATGATGATTTTTCGGTCACGGACAAGATGATGATTTTTCGCCCGCAACCAACGACGCCGACACCGACGCCGACGCCGGAATTTCTGCGAAACGAGCTCTTTAACGCTATCGCGTTAAGAGACATACCTCATTCACGACAAAGACGTTCAAAGACAAGGCCCACGGTGAATGCGCGCTTTGTCGAATTGGAACATTGGAGCAGTGTTTTTTGCTCTAAAAAAAAAACACAAAAAAAAGCTTCAGGCATAATGCACTAACATGTATACCTTGGTCGCATAAAAGATGAGAAATCTATATTTGAGGATTTGTACCTACCAGTATACAAAGAAGCCTATGCTGTAAAGCCGGAAATTTAACCAGAAAGACAATTGAGGTTGTTTTCTATAAAATGTAGCAGTCGTCTAATGTTGGTCGGCTCGAACAGCACTAGGTTGACGGTTCCCTCTACTTCCAATTGTCCGTCTTGTACTATGTCGGAATATTTTTTAAACACAATATGCATTTTATGAACAAGGAATCCAAAGTTGAGTGCATATTGTACCTGAAATCTTCCACACTTTGTTTCGAACACAACTGGCGTCAATCTCCTGTACATGTGTACACCTGGACCACCCTACACTCTTCATAACTAAGGCGAAACACGACAGGCGAATGAGTCGCCACAAGAACCCAGTTGACCTTCGTCACTAATTACGACACCATGTGACGCCATATTCATGCCGCAAATCACCGAAACTTTTGACGTCTTAACCTACCATCGTCGCTCGTCAAAGGTGGATGGATCCTGGAGGTAGTGCAGCATATTGTGCAGCACATTGATTAGATGGAGGACACGCGTGGTTTACCGTGCCCCTACTTTACCGTGCCCTAGAGGTAGGATACAGTTTACCGCGCCCCTACTAAGGTGGCGGCCGTAGCGCCCATCTTTTGGGTGCACGGCTTCGATTGCTCCCGGAGTATTGTAGTCATTTATTATAGGAACCTATAAAACACACAATGTGGATATAATACTAGCGAAAAAATCTGTACCTTTTATAAAAAAAATGCTAAACATGCAGCATATTGCAATTTTTCTCAAGACAAAAAATAACGAAAATTAAAACAAATATGAATAAATTACCACAGCCACGACACATCAGCGCCTTGAAATTAAGGAAAAAAGTTATGTCGTAGTACTTGCTCCAACCAGCAAATTTGATATAAATTATTTAGCGCGACACAGTTTCACTTCGGAGCCCAAAGTTCGAAGGGCCCTCTGGGCAACAGAATATTTTTTCGCGAAATATAACGCCTCAATTACTACTTCTCATATTCAAATATACTAGCTCGATCTTTTTCAGCATGATCCGCTATGGTTGAAAATTTACCTGTTACACTTGATATGGAATAATCGCTATTTTTCTCAGAGATGGAGCCGTGATGAAGCACTTTCCGAGGTAGGGGAACTGATCAAGGGTACGTTAATTTTTTTATGCACAACTTACTTAAATCAACAGAGAATGAAGCCAAGAAAATTATCGGAACATGATTTGCAGTCTTTAACTGTAGCGTACTAGCTATGCTTAAATGAGGAAATTATAGTGGACGAAAAGAGAAGTTCCCGCTGGTAGGAACCGAATCCACAGTTTCCACACTTTATAAGATATGAGTGCTTGTAATTCTGGGAGGATTATCCAGCACCGCTCGCACCAGTGACGGAAACTGTTGAACGCACTTCTTTTTGCGAGCTGGCGTCACGTAGCACAGGGTCTTTTTACGAGCTGGCAGCTGGGGTGTCTTATGGGATTGCTTGAAGATGGACTGAGATGATGCACCGAAAATAGAAAACACTTTGACGAGGGTCCCGTGGCAGTCTCGTACTTAGGGACCCCCGTATGATTATTTCATTTGTTGCTCTTAAAATGTTATGTAATGATAAAACTGAGTGGTTGACTGAATAAGTGAATGGCTTTATTTTACCTTGTATTTGGCGCTGCTCTACAGAGAAGCGCCAAATAAAGATTATCAAAATCCTCTTCCTTAAATACATTTCGGTGAAGGTTGTATATACCGCTGATGTCCACGAGGTAACTTGGTAAAGTGTTTTTTTCATCTTAACGGCGAAGACCTGCAATCTCCATATGGCGAAGCATTGGAATTAAGAACTCAGAAATAAACAGAGACAAAAAGTGACATGTTGCAAAATGCGCTTTGCGTTATGAAACCACATTATGAAGGGTCATGTAGCATATTCACTTACGCGAGTTTCTTAGCTAACGTTAAACCGAAACGTGTTAGCAGTCATGGTTTTCAAGGGTCGTTACGGAGGAATCTGCTAACACTCATGAGTCATCGCGTTTGCAATAGGAGATGACCGCTTATTGCTCGGCCAAGTTATCAATAATACTTTACGGGGAAACCTGCTTTATTGAATCTCCAAGTGGATATTTATTGACGGTGTGGACGTCGCAGTCGCCGTGGTTGCCCACACAAGGTCCTAGCGTGATAGGGTCCGCTCTCAGCCTGCGAGACTTGGTATGGGGAACGGAGCGAAATTGTGAGAGAAAGCGAACCGTCCTTCCACTCCCACGGAAGAGGAAACAGGCTGAGTGCGCCTACGGGAGGAGGTGCTTTAGAATAGCGCAGAGCTGAGCTGCTTGGTAAGTATACATTCTAAAAGAAAAGACGCGCAAACACGGACTAAAGAAAGAAGTCGAGACACCACAAATGCTACAGTACAAACGGCGCTTGGCGTTTCTCGACTTCTTTCTTGCGTCCTGCATTTTAGAAGGGGAGCGCGGCGCGTGACTGCCAGATGTAGGACTGGCTAAGAGTGGTACTAAGATTTGCAATAAACTCGACATGGCAAAATAAAAAAAAAGTCACAGTTTCACCGCAAGGGTCAAGCAATGAACGCGATAGCAACAAATTGTAACGTTATACGAAGTGAGGCTGGCAGCTAAATCTTTTGCATCCGATCTCACGCAACTCTAGAAAACGCTTGTTTAAGGGAATTCTCTTCGCGTTGAGAGCGCAGCACGTAGAAGGGTACACCGGCCGCCCGCTGTCGGCTGCCGAGATGAGGAGATAACGCGCGCGCCCCCGACGACCGCGGTCGTAAAATCGAAGGTCGCTCCGGGGCCCCCCCCACCCCCGCGTCTTTTCACGCTCGCGAACGACGGGCGGGGCCGGTTGAACAGTTGGGGGGGGATCTTATCGCATGCGCCTCGGAGCGACGGAGATGCCGGCTCGTTTGATCGCCGCTTCAGCCGAGTTCACCGCTCCCGCTCGCCCGCTACTACCCGCTGGTAGAACGTACAATCCGCAGGGGGTTCTTATCAATTTGGACTTTATACGCGACATGACGGCGACGGCAACGGCGACGGCAAAAACCCGTCGAGACTGTCCATATAATTGCTATCGGCCTCAGAGATCGGCTCACCTCTGGCCGATCGACGATGTGAACCGATGACGTCACCGATTTTGTCGATCTGTGTCGTCATGGTGAGGTCGCGTGATGAAGTCATTCTGTGAAGTCATCTCTCGCTCTAAAAATGTCACGTCGGTTTTTCGTTCGTTGACAGACGAAGACGGACGCCACGAAACCAAGATGTGTCACTCACAGCTTCCTCGTTAAAAGGTGAACAACTCGGCAGTATCCCTGAACATGATCGTATTCCATTTCAGTATTTAGCGCACAACACAAGACAAGGGCCGAAAAACAACATGCGCATACAGAGTCTGACTTCGACCCGATTTATTTTCAAAACGTCACAAAGGTTTTATTAAAAGATTGCGCAACCGGAATTGTCACATTAAACGACACCTACAATGGTGATCGTAAAGTGATAGCTGGCATAAAATTTTTGCCTTCAATAAAACAAAATAGAAAGGTGTTGAGACTTTCGCTTTCGGAGCGCGGGCGTCGAGGTTCAATTCCAGTCTACAGAAAAAATTTACCTTGTTTTAATGACTTATTTCTTTAGTCCGCAGGTGTTTTTTACAGTGCATTAGTTTTTCCCCGTCAGTCCAAATGGGGCACCAATAGTTACGCTTCAATGCCTCAAAATACAGCACTGAGAAAAATGACGTCATCACGACAACACTGTCGTCACATGAAGTGTCGGCAAAGGAGGACGTCCTCGCATGCCAATCTAGCTTCGTCAAAGGTGGGCCGACCCGAAAATACTGCAAAACTGCCTACGGTAGGAAAAGCTTCCGATGCATCCTATCACAGAGGCAATGCAAACCACATTGGTAGCAGAAAGCTTCTGGAAAGGGGGGGGGGGGTGTCATAAGTGCAATGGTCTGTGAAGATTAAGACGAGAGCTCTAGCCTGCGAGTCTACTTAGGAAAATGTATGAGGAAATGTGGCGGCCAGCTAAGCATGGTGGGAGCGCGTCTGACCTGCTTCTATTATTTCTTTCCCTGCTTCTTTCTTTCCTTCTTTCTTTCTTTATTTCTTTCCTACTTTCTTTCTTTCCTTCTTCCTTTGCTTCTTTATTTCCTTCTTTCTTTCTTTCTTTCTTTCTTTCTTTCTTTCTTTCTTTCTTTCTTACTTTCTTTCTTTCTTTCTTTCTTTCTTTCTTTCTTTCTTTCTTTCTTTCTTTCTTTCCTTCTTTCTTTCTTTCTTTCTTTCTTTCTTTCTTTCTTTCTTTCTTTCTTTCTTTCGTTCTTTCTTTCTTTCTTTCTTTCTTTCTTTCTTTCTTTCTTTCTTTCTTTGATCCTTTCCTTCTTTACTCGCCAAGGTGGTGTAGTGGTTATATGGTGCTCGACTGCTGACTAGAAGGTGGCGGGGAGCGAATCCCGGCCGCGGCGGCGCATTTTCGGTGAAGGTGAAATTGCTTGACGCCCGTGTACTTGAATTTAGGTGCACGATAAAGAACCCTAGGTGGTAAAAATTGTCTGAGCCTTCTCCTACAGCGTCCCTCATAATGTTATAGGGGTGTGGGGATGTAACATCCCAAATTAAAACACAATTTTTATGAAAAAATACTTATTTCCTTGCTTCTCTCCTTATGTATATTTCTTCATTGCGCAATGGTCCCTCGTTACGTAAGCGTTTACTTTTCATTTATGTAGCGCCCGGCATTGGTATGGTCCAGTTTACAATGGGCAAGCATGGGCGCGCGGCCTATTGGTGAAGACACTAGCTTTAGGACCGCAACAGCCCCGAAAAGAACAGCTATTTTCTTTTATTTATTGTTTTTCTGGAGCGGGCGCCAGCTGTGAATAAGAGTTTTTTTTTCTCTTTGTGAACACCAGAAGCTGCAGAGACCTGTCAATTCGAGCTTCGATTAAACATGTAGCATCAATAATTCAGTATTTCCCTTCCGCGCTACATGGGACACCAGGAGTTACGCTTCAATGCCTTAAAATACAGCACTGCGAAAAATGACGTCATCATGACGACACTATGTCGTCACATGAAGTGTCGGCAAGGGAGGACGTCTTCGCATGCCATTCTAGCTTCGTCAAAGGTGGGCCGACCCGAAAATACTGCAAAACTGCCTACGGTAGGAAAAGCTTCCGATGCATCCTATCACAGAGGCAATGCAAACCACATTGGTAGCAGAAAACTTCTGGAAAGGGGGGGGTGTCATAAGTGCAATGGTCTGTGAAGATTAAGACGAGAGCTCTTGCCTTCGAGTCTACTTAGGAAAATGTATGAGGAAATCTGGCGGCCAGCTAAGCATGGTGGGAGCGCGTCTGACCTGCTTCTATTATTTCTTTCCCTGCTTCTTTCTTTCCTTCTTCCTTTCCTTCTTTATTTCCTTCCTTCTTTCTTCCTTTCTTTCTTTAATGCTTTCCTTCTTTACTCGCCAAGGCGGTGTAGTGGTTATATGGTGCTCGACTGCTGACTAGAAGGTGGCGGGAGCGAATCCAGGCCGCGGCGGCCGCATTTTCGGTGAAGGTGAAATTGCTTGACGCCCGTGTACTTGAATTTAGGTGCACGTTAAAGAACCCTAGGTGGTAAAAAATTGTCTGAGCCTTCTCCTACAGCGTCCCTCATAATGTTATAGGGGTGTGGGGATGTAACATCCCAAATTAAAACACAATTTTTATGAAAAAATACTTATTTCCTTGCTTCTCTCCTTATGTATATTTTTTCATTGCGCAATGGTCCCTCGTTACGTAAGCGTTTATTTGTCATTTATGTAGCGCCCGGAATTGGTATGGTGCAGTTTACAATGGGCAAGCTTGGGCGCGCGGCCTAGTGTGAAGACACTAGCTTTAGGACCGCAACAGCCCCGAAAAGAACAGCTATTTTCTTTTATTTATTGTTTTTCTGGAGCGGGCGCCAGCTGTGAATAAGAGTTTTTTTTTCTTTTTGTGAACACCAGAAGCTGCAGAGACCAGTCAATTCGAGCTTCGATTAAACATGTAGCATCAATAATTCAGTATTTCCCTGCCGCGCTACGAAAATTAGGTGCATCTTCCCAAAGGGAACCCTGATGGGATGCGAAGCAGCAGCGTTGCGCACGGGTGGCGTCAAGGGTTGAACGGCGCTAACGCGGCAGGTGTTGCGGGCGAACGGACGAGGCGGCAGCTGCGGGCGCTGCGGCGAGCCAGGCGAGCGCGCGGCAGGCGAGGAAGAGAGTGATGTCAGCGTGCACTGCGAGGGGAACATGACGTCAACGCGCAGCTGCGGCGTGACCTACTTGGCACCGCTCCAACACCTGCGGCGAGGGGAGCGCGTTGCGGTGCGTTCGTACGGACTTACGGAGGGACAGCGTTACACAGGCTAGTCAAATAGCTGCTTCGCATCTAAAAATCGACTGTCCCACCTTCTAAAGGAAGTTCGTGTGTAGAAGATATTAACGATTCAGGGCGAGTTAAGCTGCCCCGGTAGACTTGACTTAGATTTCATACAACGAGACCTCCACGCAACGCCATTGGAGCCATTACCTACGAGGCACTCAAGGTATGGCATATTTTAAAGCCCCCGTACGTTCTCTGCGTCGCTGGAAGAAGTTTGCGTGCATGCGTAGTAAACGCTGTGGGCGATCAGATCATACGCATCTCGTGACCAAGATCTTCACAAATCCTTGATATCTTTTAATTTAAGGGATACGAAAGCATGAAGACACATGCTTAAAACTCCGCTTTGGAATTTTTAGTTTTTTATTCAAGAAATCATGGAGCAGTATCGAGGGTAGTCTTGCTCGGTACAGAATGTACGAATGAATTAAACGTTTATTTCACGGGAAAGGGCCGCTTTTGGCCACACTTTAGGAATTGGGGGGGGGGGAGGTGGTATTGTTGGCGAACAGCTTCAGTATTCAAACGTATCTGTCCTTGTTATTTCATCGTATGCGTAGATTGTATCCGTCTTCGGTAAATGTTCAACGCATTCGCTCTTTTTTTTTCTTTTCTTTACTTGTTTCCAATACGAATAATCAGGCAATGGTGGTGTCCAAGATAAAAGCTGGAATATGACAGCTTGAGGTGCCTGCACTTAGTGCCCGCCGTACATTATGGTGAGTTGCGTAAACGTATTAAAGAAACGTGTTTTGCATCAGAAAAGCGACGTATACGCACCTTCGTACTTTATTTTGCCTGGTATGCTCTTAAACAAAGGCAAAAGCCCAACACCCATCGGAATTATTTTACAACGAGTAATTATTTCGGAACGCTCGTTCAATATGTTTACTCCATTGTCCCACGTATTTTCAGACTTTCTTGTAGGGCGCTGGTCTCCTCTAGAGCATGACGTTCGCCTTCAACTTGCTCAGCCTGTTCGCTGTGACGTTGTTAATAGCCGGGGTTCGAGAACCGCTAGGTTTTTCGGGCTACGTCTGGCTCTTCAGAGCTGTTGACCTGGCGGGAACTTTGCTAGTCTACTGGCTGGTGCCTGAGACTAGAGGTCGAAGCCTCGAGCAGATCCTGATGGACGCCACAGTGGAAGGAGATGATTTTCGCTGTTTATGAAGGAGTGATTGAGGAGACAACCACAATGTATGAATCTGATAGCGTCTCCTGGTAGCACACAATGTTGCCACAACATTGACGCAATTTTCTCAGTGTTGCGGCAACGTCATGTCAACATTTGGTGCTGCTGGGAACATAACAGAAATGGCACGGAAGACATTCATCGCCATGTACGTCACGAGTTCTAAATATGCTGTGTGCTTTTAGTATATTTGTGCCTTTTTTCTCTCAGCTAAGACGTATTATTTGATGCAATGTTGATTTCTTATACGCGAAATTGTATAACTTGTTTTTCTATGTGCTTGTTAATCACGCAGTTTAGCGTTCGTTTGTATGCTGATTTGTTTTATGTGATGCCTGATTTGTAAGCAACTTGTGTACCCACCCCTGCAATGCCTCGCAATGAGAAGGCAGTACATATTTTATTGATTTATTTATTTTCACGTACTGCATTCTCATTACGAGACATTGCAGGGGTGGTCACAGAAGTTGCTTACAAATGAGGTATCACATAAATCAAATGAGCATACAAACGAACGCTAAACTGCGTGATTAACAAGCTACATTAACAAGCTACAAGTGACATGTACAATATAACTACCCCTTGTGGAACAAAATTTTTTCAATATACTGGAATACTGCATGCAGCTTTCTTCCAGGAAAGCACAAATTGATCTGAATCGTGTAGACTTTTCAGTAAACACATCGTTGCATTTAGCTATCCGACAGTAGTATAAATGTCGATGTCCACCCTTCAATATTTGTGCTGTAACGGCTCAAGTACGGAAGTAGAACGCTATGCATGCCAGGGTCTCCAAAGTGATATATTTACGCTATACTATTGCATAGGGCCCCGCTATACAGAGCACACGTAATTGTGTCCATTTTAAGTGCGTTCACGATTACGTCAGCTGGCTCAAATGACTTGGAAAGAACGGCTCACGGCGACAGGAAACGTCACCGCCACACGTTGCACCTGAGAGTGCGTTGGTTGTTAAAACGGTCTGCCTAAATTCGAGTGACTGCACCTGTGGCACTGCCAGCAGATCTTTTCGGGAAGGGGCGGAGGTTGGTTTGTTCCTTCGAGCGCGCCGGGAGGCGGAATGGAATCGTCAATTACGTTCCATGCTCGATCACCTAAGGGATATAAAATAAGGTGTATGCTGTTGATGCCACATTAACCCTCAATTGCATGGCTTCCCATATTTGGTACATACCGATTAACATTTTTTATAGCGGGTGCAAGAGGACCAGTCGAGAATGTGACACAATTAGAGCAATCCTTATAGTTATGTGCACTAAATATAAAAAAGCGCTGCCATCCCAAGAGCAATATGAAATCTAGACATGAAATAGATTTCACAGTGCACGTGCAAGCTCTGATCACGAACAACAGTGACTGCTATATTTTTCTTGCAACCCTTTTCTCGTTGCAGAAGCAAGAAAAAAATTATTTTGGCATATCTCGTGGCTTTGAAAATTCATGCTCATTAAGGCTCTTCACAATTCCGTTTCCCACTACGGTATAAAGTCGGAAATCGGTATGTCCCATAATTGGCACAGTATGCACGTGAGTGATGAAATGTGCAATATGATGCCAGCTATGTTTTGTTGCACAATGCAAATAGAAACAAAAAAGAAAGCCTCTGAGATCATGCAGCACAGCTCTGTTTTGCCAGATTTCAGTTGTGGTGGTAGGTCTTGAGATGCTTTACGAAAGTCTCGAGTGCCAGCAACAGTACCTGGCAATTTTTTGTTACAATATTGGCGTGGGTGCATGAAAATATTATGTGAGGTCTAACCAGTGCACGGCGATATTTAGCTTTTACGATTTGTCGGGAACTGATGCTCACAACCACAAGTCAATGGTTGGTAATTCGGGCAGGAAAGTATAGCAAGGCGGCACCATGCAATCAGGCAAACGCGTAAGCGGCCATCTTGGACGTAGATGTCGGCAGTCAGATGCACTAACCAAAATGTTCAATTATGCCTGAACACAGGAAGCAATTGCTTTGCTTTATTCCACAAATCCCGCTAAAAAGACCGCCATCAGTGAGATTTTTTTTAGCCATGGCAGCAGTTTCGCTCGCCCACTTGCATAGTGTGCCATATTTGGCAGAAGCCTTTATCTTCATTAATACAGTCACAATAAATCTGAAAATTTTTGTACATGTTCTTCTTCATATAGTTAATGATAAAAATAATCAAATGATTTTTCAAATGATTTTTTCATAATTCATGCAATAGAGGATTAAACGTTAACGTCTTCCGTCGGCGCCAGAGTCCCACAGCTTCCGGTGTCCGCCCGAGCGAAGATAAAGGTCCTCAAGTGGAAACGTGACCACAGGACCTTATCATGATGTGATATATATCATGCCGCCACAGCTTGGTGCGTAATTATAACGTCCCTGACGTCGTATATCTCCGGAATCGGGAAAGTCGTCATGATGTCAAATTTATATCGTCAAACGTTGGTGTGATCACATAACATCTTCAATTGGCCAGAAGTAGGTAGATCACCGAGACAGTGCCAAACCAGGCGAGTTATAATGGCGAATGACATCAGCAGGAACAGAGTCATTCGTTCATTGCCGCCGACAAGAGCGACTGTAGAGCATTAAGAAAAGCGAGAAACAAGCATGAATGCGACAGCGTGCAATTCCTCGTCAGTCCGAAGAAAGACGTGCCTATGCGCCATCGATAAATGCGCTCACGTCACGCCTCAGGGAGCATATGGTTCGAGCAGAATAACTAGTACAGCGCCGCCTAGCAACGTTATTGGCGAACACGTGTTTTCCCTGTCCGATAGTGAACTAGAACCAACATGTTGGTCCTAGTTCACTATAGCCTGTACCGAGCATGGAAGAAGAACATTCCTTATTCATGACACAGGCGTTGAGAGACAAGACCCACGGTGATTGCGCGCTTTGTCGAATAGGAACATTGGATAAGTGTTTCCTGCTATGAAAAAAACACAAAAAACCTGCAGGGATAATGCACTAGGAGCTATACAGTGATTGCATAAAAGATGAGAAATCGATATTTTAGGGTTTCTGCCGAGGAGTTTACAAAGAAGCCCATGCTATAAAGCCGGAAATTCAACCAGAGAGACAATCGCGGTTGTTTGCCATAACATGTGGCACTCGTCTAATGTTGGTCGGTTGCATGGACAGTTTTGGTGTTTTGGAGTACGTTGACATTGTTTCCGTCTTGTATTACGTTGGAATGTTTTTCTAAACACTATATAGTTTTTATGAACAAGGAATCCAAAGTAGATTCAATATTGTACCTGAAATCCTCCACAATTTGTTTCGAACGCAACTGGCCTCAAACTCATGTAGATGTGTACACGTGGACAATCCTACATTCTTCATAACTAAGGCGAAACACGACAGGCGAATGAGTCGCCACAAGAACCCACGTGACCTTCGTCACTAATGACGACACCACGTTACGTCAATTCATGCCACAGATCACCGAAATATTTGACCTTATAAGGTACCATCGTCGCTTGGTGGATGGATCCTGGAGGCAGTGCAGCATCACATCAGGTGCAGAAAGATTCGTCATGTGGGTGGCAGAATGCAAAAAACTCCGAACGTCAAATAATTCAATTGGTGTTTTTCACACCATGTCGTGTCATGTCCTCTTGTGGGAAGCCTCATCCGTAATTGTATAAGTTAGTGCATTACCATGGGAAAAAAAACCATTCTCCATGCAACTGTTATGGAGTCAACCTGCTCCCATGCCCATGCTATATGTTTGTGAACTTTTGAATATAAAGCAACAAACCTCACCGTGTCCCTTTGCCATTCGGCTAAGACGGCTCGAGGCCGAAAGTCTTCATCTCAGTCAATTGAATTAATCCTTTGCCCCATTATGTCATCGTATGACTAGATCATGTTCGCAATTTCGGCGATCTGGGACACCATGATGTGAAATATTCATATCTTGTATGGCTTGTCCCAAGACCTGGTACCATGCCACCACATTTTTATTATCATTCGCGCTGTTCCTAAAGAGCTTTTAAACCTCCTTGGTTGTTTCTTTCATTAACAAAGGATGTTTTAAACCTCCTTGTCTGCTGGCAGTGATAAAGGTTGAACAAGAGTTACTGAATGTGTCCGTGTTCTTCTGTGAAGCGTACACGCTGTTTTTATTCCGTTATTTGTTTTTTTTTATTTCCCACTCACAGTCGAACTCTGGAACGGCCTCGACGGCACACTTCGCCAGTTACCATCCGCAAAATTTGCGGAAGAAATTCATCGTCATGTAGCTGACGAGTTCTAAATGTGCTTTTTGTATATTTGTGCCTTTTCTACCATGTTACGTGTCTTATTTGATGCAATGTTGATTTGTTAACACAAAAGTGTTTTATGCCGGGGCCCACCAGGACTTTAGTAACGTATTTCCGTCCCGGATATGACGTTAATTAAATGAACGCCACCGAATGAGCAAGAAAATAACTTTTAGAAAAACGTTCCCCCCACCAGGAATCGAACCTCCGACTCCTCGGCCCGCGGTGGTATGCGCCGGACACTCTACCGACTGAGCTAAAGTGGCAGACAAAGAGCATCGTACAAACGCGGCTTATAACTCTCACACAATCTCTCTCGCTCGGTTATCTCTGTTGGCGGGGCGGGGCGGTGCCGCCGTCTGGGAGCGATGAAGAGAAGTTTTGCGGCATGACACTTACTAGCACCGTTAGAGAACGATTCGTCGACGACGCAGTTGAAGCGTGGCGTCCGTGACTGAGCGCCGGCGCACACATTCTCGGAGGTCATGGTTGAAGCGTCTCGATAGCAGCAAAAAACACTGGCCTCGCTAGCATCGGAGAGTCGCACTAGGCGCAGTTGTGTGTCACTGTAGTTATGCTCTTTGCCTTTCGCTTCGTGTTAGCGTGTGACGGCTCGTTGCCGGAGCAGTGTAGTTTCCACATGCACCAACCGTGTTTCGCCGCCGACTACTTCGAGTGCGATAGCACCGACTTATAAAACTTCTGCGGTAAGTGGTGCAGAAAGGCAATGATGTCGACGGACGAATGTGGTGCTTTGGTGGATCGGGACGGAGTCCAGCGGGACGCGGAACGCCGGCGCGCGTTCGCGGCTCAAGCTCTGCGTCCCGTGTTGCTGAAGCGCAGTGTGGTAGTGTGTACATGAGCACAGGAGCAGGTTACCGCATCACTTGGGAGCGCACGCCGTGCCGTTTCTCTCCATAAATGACGACGCTTTGAAGAAGTGCCCAGTACCAGTGTTTATTACGCGCTTGTTGATGTCATCTTTGCCCGCGATTCGTTATACGCTGTGTCCAGGTATAGGTTAAAAAGTTCAGCTACCACAACGGTCATGATCATGTGCGTTAGTCGTCGCCATGGAGATATGCCCCTAGGCGTCCACGTGGGTGCATACACGTCAAACTGTGCTATAGCTGTAAAACAGCCATAGACATTATACAAACACTCATAAACACTACACAATAAGCACTAACTACTTCTATGAAGAAACTTTTCACTTTCGTGTTATACCGATTCCTATGACGGAGGGATCAGCCGTGTTTTTTTATACGCACATTTGTATAACTTGTTTATCTATGTGCTTGTTAAATCACGCAGTTTAGCGTTCATTTGTATGCTAATTTTATGTGACGCCTGCTTTGCAAGCAACTTCTGTACCCACCCCTGCAAGGTCTCGCAATGAGACGGACGTTTTAAACCTCCTTGGCTGATGACAATTATAAAGGCTGCACCAGAGTAACTCAGTGTGTCCATGTCCTTCTGTGAAGCGTACACACTATGTTTATTCCGTTATTTGTTGACGTACAAGTTACATGTGCAATATAACCTCCGGTTTTTGGAAAAAATCTTTTCAATATACCGGAATACTACATGCAGCTTTCTTCCAGGAAAGCACAAATTGATCTGAATCATGCACGTTTTTTAGTAAACACACTGCTGCGTAAAGCTATCCCATAGTAGTATACATGTCGATGTAAATCCTTCAGTAGGTGTCCAATAACGTCTGAAGTACGGAAGTCGAACGTGATGCGTGCCACGGCATTAAAAGTCATATAATTACGCAATACTATTGCATATGGCCCTGCGACGCATAGTAAACGGTGTTGTGTCGATTTTAAGTGCGTTCAGAAATACATCAGCTTACTCAGATGACTTGGCACGAACGGCCTACGGCCACAGGAAGCGTCACCGTCACACGTTGCGCCTCAGGGTGCGTTGGTTGTTAAAACAGTTTGCCTAAACGTGAGTCACTGCACCTGTGGCGCTGTCAGCAGATCTTGCCGGGTAGGGGCGGAGGTTGGGTAAATGCTGCCAGCGCGCCGGGAGGCGGAATGGAATCTTCAAATACGTTCCATGCTCGATCACCTAAGGACTTTAAGATAAGGTGAAATCTGTTAATGCCTTATTAAACGTTAAACTTGTCCGTCGGTGCCAGAGTCCCACGGCTTCGGGTGTCAGCCCAAGCGATGAAAACGGTCCTGAAGTGGTAACCTGACCACACGACGTTATCATGATGTACTATATATCATGTCGCCACAGCGTGGTACGTAATTATAACGTCCCTGACGTCGTATATCACCGGAATCATGTAAGTGGTCATGATGTCACATATCTGACGTCACGCGATAGTGCGATCATACCACATCTTTGATTTGCCAATGGTGGGTAGATCACGGAGACAGTGCTAAAGAAGGCGAGCTGCGGAAAGCTCCAATGCCTCCGATCGTGGAGGCATTGAAAAACTGCCTTAGGCACAGAAAGCTTTCGCAAGGGACAGGGGAGCATCAACAAATCGACAGACAAGAAAAGCGAAAAGATGGCTTTCGCCTTGGAGTAGTCTTAAGCGAATGCACAAGCAACCCTGAAAGTCGTATATAAGGATTTCCTAATTACACTACATTTATCATATTCATCTATAAATTGAACCTTTCAAATGATAAAGCCGGTTACTTGGTTGGAGTCAAATTGAGATCTATCGTCCCAAGGGCAAGATTCTTTAGACTACGTCCTCGAGTATCTCACAAAATGCTACCGTAAGAAGACCAGTAGCTAGAGGGAGAGAAGGGACTTTCCTGCTTTATATCGCTTCAACGCAAGCAGCAGAAGATTGCACGTATGACGGTGTGAGCCAGAGACGCTGGCCGATACCTCGTTCTTGTGAAGCCCCGCCACGGTGGTCTAGTGGTTATGGCGCTCGGCTGCTGACCCGAAGGTCGCGGGATCGAATCCCGGCCGCGGCGGCTGCATTTTCGATGGAGGCGAAATGCTGATGCCCGTGTACTTAGATTTAGGTGCACGTCAAAGAACCCCAGGTGGTCAAAATTTCCGGAGCCCTCCACTACGGCGTCTCTCATAATCATATCGTGGTTTTGGGACGTTAAAACCCCAGATATTATTATTATTATTATTATTATTATTATTATTATCGTTCTTGTGAAGAAAAACCTTGGGGGGGCGCTTGAGCTTCGCCTTCAAAAGCAAAATGCGATAGTGTCATCGGGTCCCCTCCGCATCACTTCTGAATCGCTAGCCTGGGTTTGGTTCCATCAAGAGTGCCGAAAGGAAAAGGAGCATCTGAGAGCGTAGAATTGTCTGCTTCAAACTCTTGTAGAATTCCTAATGCAAGTATAGTTGCGAAGTGCCCACTACGTACTAAATCTCCCACTTGCGAAATGGCGAAGTACCTCCTGCGCGTGCGTAAGGAAGCGCGCATGTGCGCAGCTGCATACTTTGTGGATGCTGTTGCATTGTTGATGCCGTCAAGTTTTGTAAATGCTGGGCCTTTGAACGGACCGCTCGTTGTGCAATTTACGTATTTTGACACCTGGTGCGATCCTACCCTTCTACCACGCTATATTACATGCGTTAAAGAGACTCCTCGCACTACATGACAATCGTATTGAGTTTTTTTCCGACACAGATTCGAACACGGGTTTGGCTCTGCGACAGAACATCTCCTTGCCAAGCAGAATCCTTGGTTCGATTCCTAAAAAAAAATCACTTCAATATACCGGAATACTGCATGCAGGTTTCATCCAAGAAAGCAAAAAATTGACCTGAATCGTGTACGCTTTTTTAGTAAACACACTGTTGCATATAGATATCCCATAGTAGTTTACAAGTCGATGTAAATCATTCAATACATGTGCTGTAACGGCTCGAGTACGGAAGGTGAACGTTATGCATGCCAGGGTCTTCAAAGTCATATAATTACGCAATACTATTGCATAGCCCTGCTATACATAGTACACGGAATCGTGTCCACCTTAACTGTGTTCACGTTTACGGCAGCTGGCTCAAATGACTTGGCAGGAGCGGCTCACGGGCGCAGGAAATGTCCCCGTCACACATTGCACCTGAGGGCGCGTTGGTTGTTAAAACGTTCTGCCTAAACGTGAGTGACTGCACCTGTGGCGCTGCCAGCAGATCTTTTCGGGAAGGGGTAGAGGTTGGTTTGTTCCTTCGAGCGCGCCGGGAAGTGGAATGGAATCTTCAACTACGTTCCATGATCCATAACCTAAGCAATATGAAATAAGGTGAAAGCCATTGATGCCTTATTAAATATGAAAGTCGTCCGTCGATGCCAGAGTCTCACGGCGACCGGCGTGAACCCAAGCGATGGAAAATATCCTCAAATGGTAACGTAACCACAGGACGTTATCATGATGTCAGATATATCATTTCGACACAGCTTGGTACGCAATTACAACGTACCTGACGTCGTATATCACCGGAATCGGGTAAGTCGTCATGATGTTACATATCTGACGTCACACTATGGTGTGATCGTACGAGAACTTCGATTGGCCAAAGGTGGTTAGATCACAGAGACAGTGCCAAAGCATGCTAGCTGCGGAAAGCTTGAATGCCTCCCATCGTGGAGGCAATGCAAAACTGCGTTAGTCGCAGGAAGCTTTCGCAAGGGATAGGGGAGGATCAACACGTCGACAGACCAGAAAAAAAAATCACAGCATATCCGCGAAGTGAATGATGGTGAGTAGGCGAAGCTCGGAGGGATCATTCGGGTAACCGTGAATCCCCCCGTACATTGCCCATTCAATCATGCAAAGACCTGACAACATGTGTCACGTCTTTGCATGATCCTGGGTGTCCGATCGTGAGCTGGGCACGAGCGTCGCCGACTTGTGTTCCGGGCGCTCCCAGCCTCAGCGACAACGCCAGTTCGCGTTCCACGACAGAGGAAGACGATGCCACCCACTCAGGCGCCGAAGTCCACATAAGTGCTCGACGCAATGCCTCGCCTCCGCATGCATCGCCACAGAACGCTGCTGTGAGTTGTGAAAGCCACGCGTCCTTGGCCATGGGTTGTGCCGCCGTGAGTACCGAAGCCGCTGCATGCTCCGCAGATACCGGCTGCCCTGGTTTCGCGACTCCGAGCGAAAGAGAAAGCGCGCCAAGAGCGAGCCCCCTTTTCTTATTATAACAGCACCATCTATCATCTTTAATCACCAACGTATACGAAAAACCACTAACGCCATCTAGTGATATTATTTCCAAGGATACATACGCACAACGCCATCTATTGAGCAATTCATAAACTAGAGGTGGCCATATACATACTACTACTACAACTATTACAGAGGAGGGAACGACCCACACCCTGAGGAGCTTCGCCCCTAAAACGAGAAGATGGCTTTCGCCTTCGAGTAGTCTTACGCGAATCAACAAGCGACCCTGACAGTCATTCATGGCATTTCCCAATTATATTACATTTATAATATTCATCTGTAAATTGAGTCTTTGAAATTATGAAGCCGATTACTTGGCTGGAATCAAACTGAGATCTATCGACGAAAAAAAATTCATTTTACCCCCAAGGGCGAAGCAATGAATGCGCTAACAAATGCGATGCTATGTGAAGTTAGGCTAGTGGCTAGATTCTTTAGACTACGGCCTCACGTATGTCACAAAATGCTACCGTAAGAAGACGCAGCGGCTGCAGGGACAGAAGTGACTTTGCTTCTTTATATCGCTTCAACGGAAACAGTGGAACATCACACCTATGACGGTGTGAGCCAGGGACGCTGGTGGATACCTCGTTCTTGTCAAAACAAAACAAAACAAAACAAAAAAAAACTTGGAGGGCGCATGAGCTTCGCCTTCAAGAGTAGGATGCGATAGTGTCATCGGACCGCCTCCGCATAGCCTTCTGAATCGCTAGCCTGGGTTCGCATCCATGAAGACCCGTCAAGAGTGCCGAAAAGAAAAGGAGCATCTGTGAGCGTAGAATTGGCTGCTTGAAACTCGTGTAGAATTCCTATTGCAAGTGGGGTTGCGAAGGGCTCACTACGCCATAAATGTCCCACTTGCGAAATGGCGAAGTACCTCCTGCGCATGCGTAAGGAAGCGCGCATCTGCACAGATGCATGCTTTGTTGATGCTGTTGGTTTGTTGATGCGGTTTAGCTTTGTAAATGCTGGGGATTTGAATGGACCGCTCACCTGGTGCGATTCTGCCCTTCTGCCACGCTATATTACGTGCATTAAGGATACTCCTCGCACGACATGACGATCGTGTTGTTTTTTCCGACGCTGGTTTTCCTCTGTGCCAGAAACATCTGCTTGCGAAGCAGAATCCTTCGTTCAATTTCCAATCGAACCGAACATTTTATCAGTGGAACATGGTTGATAAGTTTTTCACTGCAACGTATTCTACAAAAATTGTATTAAAGGGACACTAAAGTGAAAAAATGACTTGGTTTAGGCTGACAAAATGCACTCTGAGAACTCTAATGTCATATGTTTCATTATCATAGGTTCATTATTAGCGGAGAAAATCAAGGTTAAATTTTTTATTTTTTTAAATTTGGCGCCGATATCTGCGCGCGTGACGTCAGAGATTCTCAATGTATTTTCCGTATTTTCGTGACATTGGCTCGATGAAATTTTCTGAAACTTCGTATGCTAAGTCCATGGCACCCACAGATGACAATGCACCTCATTTTTATTGATTAGAAGCTACGTAGGACTCAGTAGACGCCTTCAGAATCTATGACGTCACGGTGTTTGGTGCGGGAATCTAAAGGTGGCGTCATCCATCCGCATTTTCTTTTCGCGTGTTTTCTCGCTTACCAAGCGTCGTGTCACGGTAAGAGTGGTGTTTTCGGGATTGTGAAATTGTGCTTAACTAATACGCGAAAAAATCGTTTTCCCCTTTAGTGTCCCTTTAAGCACGCAGGTTAAAAAATTCACCGACGATTACAATACTCCGTAATGCGAATTCTGAGTTCAGATTCGTGTGGGGGGAAACGTCAACGGCGTCTGAAGTTTTGGCTATCCACAGCTATCGCAATGTAGCGTTGGTTCAATATTGCCATAGGAAAATTCCAGCGCTTGAGTGCTTCGCACACCACTCTGTGTATTTGTTGTGTCGCTAACCAAGCGAAACACTGACAGCTCTCTTCCGACAAGCGAAGCCAGCCGCACCACACGTGGCAACCCGGCATGAGCCAAAGCTCCGACTGAAGTACCAGCGCACGTCGCGGAGGAAGAAAGCGAGATTAGAGGCCAGTGACTCGTGATACTGACAGACTCTGCGTCAGCTCTCTTTCCTCCTCGTTCGCCTTCTTTCGTACTCGTTCACTTAGTCGGTTACGCCGACACTGCCAACGGCAACGGCGACTGCCACTCAACGCGGGAACGGACGTCTAATGGCTCGTTCACAGTTGGGAATCCACCGTATACTCTGACCGGTATTTCTCCTACCGCCGAAATTTAGCATCTTTCAAACTGATCAACGACCACGCCACCGAAACGCGATGCAGTGCCATCTGCCATGAATAGCGCTGACCAAACAACTCCACTGAGGAAGGGCTTGAGGAAGTGCGTAGCGCGGACACCCAGCGATTCCCGTTGCGCTGTTGTTTTTGTTTTGTGGCTATTGTTATTTGGTGCTACGACTGCTGTTATAGCAATGTGGTTATTATGTTTTCGTGCGATTTTAATGTTATGTGATGTGCAGTAGTGTGTAATGGCGAATAGATGCTGTTATACTGTGGCTACGTTTTCGCGCACGAGAGAGGCGGTTGAGTCGTTATGGTGCTATTGAAGTATCGCGGCAGCTGCCTTCTCACGCACCGAGGCTGGATTAGTCTGGCGACGTAGACAGTGGCGTAGCCAGGGGGTGACACACCGGGCATGCCCCCCCCCCCCCCTCCTACTCTCCCCCCTTGTATTTTTTCGACATGGCAAACAGAGCGTAAAATGACCTTTTGCCTGCCTGGCCACCACCTCGGATCAAGGAGGTGCCCCAGAAAAGATTTTTTGCCTAGGCCCCTGTATGTAGACGTTCCACTTGATCTTGCTTTGCGTTGAGATGCTTGCCGGAGCTGACGAGCCGGAGCCATAGGTGCGCGCACGAGGGGGGCAGAGGGGGGGCGGCCACCCCCACCCCCTAGTGACCTATGTTAAGAACAGAAACAAGGCGCGCTAGAGGAAGAGAAGAACGAGGAAGCGCGTGGCACGAGGAGGGTGCTTTTTTTGTCGCTGGAATAAACCGCAGCGTGGATGCGCTGCTCCATCTCTGAAGGCGTATTGTCTCTGAAAGCCGGTTGATCTTCGAAGTCTTCGGATTTTACAGCCTAGCAGGCGGGCGCAAAGTCGGTCCTATACATTGAATGAATAGGGGAAGGAGACGCTGCAACGTACCTGCGCCCCCCCCCCCTCCCCCCTGAAGAGGAACCCTGTGCACGCTCATGGCAGCACAGGTCTGAGCTTTAACGATTACTTCTTGGCTAACCGAGTGTTTCTTAGCTATATCTGTTAATTATATTATTAACGCGATAGCGTTAAAGAGCTCGTTTCGCAGAAATTCCGGCGTCGGCGTCGGTGTCGGTGTCGGCGTGATTGGTTGTGAGCGAAAAATCATCATCTTGTCCGTGACCGAAAAATCGAGAAAGATGCAAATAAAATAAATAATAAAAATTTCCCGGTC
Source organism: Rhipicephalus appendiculatus (assembly GCA_030522465.1). Classification (NCBI taxonomy): domain Eukaryota; kingdom Metazoa; phylum Arthropoda; class Arachnida; order Ixodida; family Ixodidae; genus Rhipicephalus; species Rhipicephalus appendiculatus. Next base: position 39,288 of record JALIZH010021002.1, read on the forward strand.
CGAGTGAGAATCGAACGCAGGCCGTCTGCGTGGCAAGCAGGTGTTTTACCACACAGCCACGCTTCTGCTTGGGATTACGCATAAAATAACTTCTTCTGCTTGGAATTGCAGTGAAAATAACTTTCATGTTTTACTAACACACGCTTCCTGTATACAGGCTTCACGATACAACATCTAATATCGCAGTAATATTGCGTGGTACAAGCGTACAGTGTCATCGGGCGTCAGAACATGTGTATATCATAACGACATTGTGGTTCAAAGCCGTGCACCCATTACAAAAGCTACACACGTTACTGCGCGTATTCCCTTCAGACCACGTATTTGGGTACATAGCAAGTTCGAAAACATTATCCGCATTACCCGCGCATAATTGCTCGTGGTTTAAAGCATGCTGCCCATTACATAGTGTGCACTAAGTGGTTGAAGTACGCACTAGGGACAGGATATCGCTATCGCGTTGAACTCTTAAAGGCGAAGCTTAAGGGTTCCCCAATTTTTTTATACCGAGTACTTGTTGGCTGTCTTTGGTATTTATATTATTTTCGACCTTGTTCGTATATTGTAACCCGGTTTTGAGCACTGCTATCCTTGTTTTAGGCCTGTACTAAGCCCTTGATTCTAAGAGTGATTGCGCCACATGAGATGTATAGATGCACGACAAGGCGGGCCCCAGAAATGATACGCACTTAAAAGAAAGCTCGGAAAATACCGGTTGTTCCCATGGCCCTCCGCTCGTGTTATGTTCGCGTGTCGTAATGGCTAATCGCATAAGCAGGAACAGAGTCGTACTCCTAGGTCTGATGGCAAGCTACTGTCTGGCGATGCATGGCCAGCAGAGCCGTGCATTTGCCGAACAGAGAATGGTGCAAGAAGCGGCAATTGGTTGGTCCTCTTGCAAAGGGACGAGAAGCCTGGTACTGCCGAGGTAATTGTGCACCTTCTGCGAGAACGCGACATGATGTATCGCAAAGTCGATATAGATTGCGGCTCGGGAGAACAGCCTTTGTGCTTCATGTGATGATTATGTGGCGATTACGAAGGACATCGCCCGCACTATGCGCTTCAACGACCGCAATAATGTATGCGAGACACCATTGTTCGCATTTTTGTCTCGAGGTGGCAGCTGCCGCAAAAATTGGTCTAGGAATTATCGGCGCGCCATAGGCTGTTCCGGCGGGACTCGCTGCTGCCAAACAGGATTCCGTGCCACACTAGCCACTGAATGTCTTAGTGCGAATGCACCTCAGGAGCTGTGCTCTAAAAAGGAAGGAAACCGTGCATACTCCGTCAGCGACTCACATTTATAGAGCAATGATGAAGCAGCTGTTCGACTCGCATGACATTAGCGAGCTTTAGTACTGCGCATGTAGCGTCCGTAACGGCATTGCATACGTAAGAACGCTCCGGTTTGCGTAGAGCGTGTGCGCCGAAGTATGGATGGATGGATGCTATGCGCGTCCCCTTTATAACGGGGCGGTGACATGTCTGCCACCAGGCTCGAAAAAAACTTTCTTTTTATGTTGGCCTAATGCCTTCTCTACATTGATTAAATCTATGTTATTGTAGCAAAGAAAAATATAAATTCACGGTCCATCTCTCTGCCTCTTAAGGCAGAATGACCTTATTTTTTCCCCATTCTTAATTTTTGTCCTTTATCTCTACTTTTTTGCCACCAATACTCTAACCGTCTCTTATTTCTATAGCGGACGTGTTCAGCACGTTGTCAGAAGTCGAACTATTCCCAACGCAACAAACTGCACCTGAAACTTCATGATGTGACGTATATACATAATAAGATTCCAATGGAACATTGTATAGAAGGCTTTCGCACGGTGTCTGTTCGTAATATCCTCGAACGTTATAAACCTTCCATCAGAACTGTCAATTGGGCGAGTTGGTGTGCTTCCGTCTTGATTGAATATTAGCGCGACAAAAACGAGGACGAGAGCAGAAAAGACAGACTACAGCGCTGTAGTCTGACGTAGTAGTTTGATTAAACACATTTCCTCTACTGTGGGCTCTTTTATGTGTCATAATTTATTCCTAAATAATCCCTCATTTCTAGTTTCTATCACTGCCATCTCTGTGTGCAAGGCAAGAGTGGCTAAGTGGCATATTCGGTATGGCTTCTGTCCAACGGACGTCCAAGTGCTCTGCGGCTTCTTGGTTCCTTCTGTGGGCCCTTCAAGGTGGATGTGTCGCATACTGCGATCAGAATGGTGGCGCCAAATGCGTTACTACCAGGACTGTTTACTGGTGCTATGTGGTGACCAGAGGAACCCAAGGAACAGGAGAGCCTATAGGGAGTGGTGCCTCACCCGAAGTCAGCTGACTGAATTTCTTTGGAGCTCTGTGAAACCGGGCCTATAAAAAAGGACGAAGGACGTCGGCAGCGAAGGGAAGTTACTACTGCTTGGACAGTGTGACTTCCCTGAACCAGCAAAAAAGTATTGCGTCTAGGTCCTAAGCATGGCTTTGCACCGGTGCTTGATCCAGCGGAAAAAGTAGCCCTGGCAAGAACTGTTGCAAGGACAGTTAAAGACGACGAAAAAGTTCGATGTATATCAGAGTGTCTAGATGTGTGCGCGAAATCGGGGCAAGTAGCAGGTGCTAAGAATCCTATTGCTTGTGTCGAGAGGTGCCTTGTTTCCAGAGGTTTGAATGCTGTTGTAGCTGATAAAGAGGGTTTTTTTTTGTTATTTTGGGTCAAGGGACGTTTTTCGAGAAGGCTATGGATGTCGTGGAGAAAAATTTCAAACAAGTCTCTATTCATGAAGCTAAGGAGAAAGACCGAGCTATAGCCCTTTTAGGTGACCTGCACCTTGAGAGTTTAGTAGCAAATGTCAAGAAGGCCAAGCTTCACGCTGGAAGTTTTCTTCACGGCAAAAACACATAAACCTGGCGTTCCCTTTAGAGCCATTGTTTCGGAAGCGAACACTTGGCAGCACGTAGTTACGCAGTGGCTTCAGCTTCACCTGTTGGCTCTTACTTTTCATGACGCATTTGTTATTCCGAATTCTGGCGCCTTGGTGAATTTTTGAAAGATTGCAATCCGGGGCATGCAACTGGTTTTATTGTTGATGTACAGGATATGTATTATTCTTTACCACACAATACGCTAATTCCGTGCATTAAAGTTGCATTACTGATGAGAATGATGAACAGTTGTTCATTAACAAATGCCTTGTTTCCGTCGATAGTTTTGAATTCCGTGTTTGTCGGCTGGGACGAAAAAAGGGAAGCGCGCGCTGCATCTTCCTGCTGGGCGAGACGGGGTGGGCATGTTACGCCACATACCAGGGTGGCCCGCGTTTACAGGCGTGTTTCGGAATCGGCTACCGATTTTTGAAATTCGTTTTCTAAAAAGTTAAGTGAACTAAGGCTGTATAATTTGGCATATATCAACAGGGTGCCGAAGAGAACATACGCTGAAAGTTTTATAGAAATCAGTCAATGTCGAAAAATCGCCGGAGTTCCCCTTTAAAACACAGAAATAAGTTTGTAGATTGTCGAACTAATGCAGTATACAATATTCCATGTTCTTGCAACAAGTTTTACATTGGGCATACTAGTCGGTGTGTAAACATCAGAATCCAGGAGCATGCGCGTAATGTCAAAAACGACACAGGTTCTCATTTCGTCCTTTATTGTCAAAGAAGTCCTTGTAAACCTTGTTTTGATAAAACAGAAATCTCGCATTGCCAAAGAGACCAGCGCTCACGGGAGATCATGGAGGTGCTTTACTTATCACCGGAAGCTCATAATTGTATCAGTCAGCCTTCGTTAGCACTATCAGATGCAGAAGATGACGGATAGCTTGCGTCATGTCCACGTCTCATCAGCCACATAGCCTTTTGTTGTTTGTTTTGTCCCATTGAACATGCGCGATGGTTGTTTCTTTTCTTAGGTTTTCCAGATACTCTTCATTCCGCTTCTTTTCGGAATAAGCTGTAGTTTTCGGAATAAACGTTATCGTTTTTGTCGCGCTAATATTCGTTCAAGAGGTAATAAACCTTCACTGAAACGCTATGAGGCGACCGATATCATTCATAATATTGATATCAAGCACTGGGTAGAAGGTTTTTGTTTGTTGTCGTTATTGACAACACCTTCAGCCTAATAAACCACTCGTCAAACTTCATGGTGCGACACATATCGGTCATAGAATTGCACTCGAGCCAGACTCGAAGCCAGGATTTTTTTATAGAGGGCCCACTTTCTGAAGGGCTTGACTATTTTAGATCACCTATTTTCGTCATTTATTTTCGGTATAACGCCCTCTACATCAGTAATTCTGAGAGGGGGGGTGCTCTGCTGCGAACCTCACCGGAGCACTGTATAGAAGCCTTCCACAAGTTGTCTAGCATAGCTAAACATTACGTCTTGATAATTTGATTATGCTTAAGTGCATGCATAGTCCAAGCGAGTGCATATACGAAAAATTGAATGGAAATGAAATAATCCTTGCAAATATATTGTCTCGCGGTAGTTACATTGAAGAAGGCAGCAGTCGGCTGGTTTAAGATAAAACTTTACATTGACGCGAATTTGTGTCCGGGAAACGAAAAGTCACACTACAAGCAATACACACTGTACACTGATGACGGCCGACGGAGCGTCGGCCATCGATAATCTCACCTACGGTGAGGTGCGTCGGCATTTGAACAACGTGTGCAATCGTCACTTCTGTCAGAGAGCGTAACTTTTGAATCTACACATCCTGCAGTTGAAGAAAGTGCCGTGTGCGGTGATTGGAACATGTTATTCGGAGCGTGCGTGGCTGCTGTCAGTCAGGGGGAGAGCGTTAGTGGCGCATTGTGACCGCATCCAGTAGGCGGTCGTTCATTATGTGGTTCTTGGTGGCACTGGATGAGCGCGGCTGAGCGCCGCGCCGCGCGAAGCTTCTTGAGCTGGGTGGCTTGCATTGTAAAGGGTTGGAGCACTCAGCTGGCGCTACCAAGAACCACAGACTGAACGACTGTTTACCGGAAGCAGTCGTACCTTTCGGCCCCGTTCCTTGCTGTTTGTAAATGCCATTTAAAATGCGGCAAATATAAGAGAACACGCGTGTACAGGTGATATTTTCAGCATTGGCGATACTCCCAATAAGATTAGCTGGAAGCTCAGTGCTTTCCCCGTATTCTACCTCTACTTGTTTCGTCGTCCTACTGGCTGCCCTATCAAGGTTTTTAATCAGTACCAACTCGACCGATTGTTGATTCTTGGTCGTGTGTCTGGCGGAACAATACTGTGTCGGCCCCGATTGCGATGATTGTGTGGGGAACAACGACATCCGAAGGGCTTTACATTAAGCGCTACGTGAGGGCGTCTGAATGTTATCGCAGTGCCCCCTCCCCCCCCCCCCCCCCCTTTCCCAACTCTCCTCTTGGTTTTGTCCAAAAAAGGAAGCTTCGCAATGGATGAAATAACGAAAATCAGGCTCTAAGATGCTTCTTGCAATGGCCTGTCTGTGGTCCCGGACCTTCTGGACGTAAACACTTTTCCCTTGGCGACACCTCTGGTCCAATATCGTCCTTAATTTCTAGGGATCCCGCGCGTTATGGTGTTCTATGTCATACGAAGCAGCAAACGAGCAGCAGATTATGCCACATCGTGGCCAAGAGCACGAAACACAAAGACGAAGACGATAAATGAACGCGGCACGGCACTGATCTTAAACGGAATTATTATTGAAAAACGATAACATATATAACACACGAACAGAGCACCTCGTGATTACTCCGGCCTTTGGCATTCGACTAAAGTAGTACACTGCGCACCCAAGCATTGTCAAGTGGACCTAAATAATGCGAAAAAATCAGATTAAAAAAAAAGAATAATAAAAAATGAATTATAAAAAATTGCATCCAAGAACCCGGCAGTATTATTTGATTGTATTTTTATTATTCATTTCAATATAATTCTTTTCTTACTTTTTATTTTTTCGGATTATTTACGTCCGCCGGATAATGCTTGGGTGCCCAGCGCACTTTTTTAGTCGAATAGCAATGGCCAGGTTAGTCATTTACGTGTTGTGTTCTTGTGCTATATATGTTATCGTTTTTCAATAAAAATCCAGTTGAAAGTAGGCGCTCTACCGTGTCTACTTCTCGTCTTCGTATGCGTTTCTCGCGCTGTTAGCAACGATGAATATGCACAAACTCGTCTAGTATTCCATCTTACTCAGATTATGCCACATTTTTTTGCTCACGCACATGGGCTTCTCGTGCCTTCGGCATAGGCTCACCAATGGCCAAGTGAGGATGTCATGTGATGACATCACCACGCATAGGTCGGCAAACTCACTCATGAGTCGACTCACTCCAGACTCCGTTCGAGCCGTGAGTCTGAGTGAGTCCGTGTGAATAATATTTTGATGAGTTTGAGTCCGAGTGAGTCCGGTTGAGAAAAATTTTAGTGATTCTGAGTTCGAGTGAGCCCGGTTGGGGAAAATTTTGGTGAGTCTGAGTCGGAGTGAGCCCTAAGCCCAAAATGTATTTCTTGAGTAAGTCTGAGTGAGCTATACACTTCGTTGCCGATCAGTGGCTCTACTTACCCAACTTCAGCATTACTGTCAGCCTTACGTAGGCTCTCGTTTATACTCAGGCCGAATTACGCATACTTTAAAGCGCCAGCGCTGATACGCCAGCTCAATATTTATTGATCAGAGGCGAGAGTTACGGAGGAGGGGTTCTGTGACCTCCCTCTCACCCCCGAAAACTGTTTCCCGGGAATTTTTGATAAATATATTTCATGTGAGTTCTCTCTTTCAATAAAAAGGTTCTTGCTGGATTGCAGCCACTGATATCTCATATTTAAAGGTACGAGATCAAAAAGGCGTTAAGTAGAGCACCGATTACGCGAGATATTGGTGTTAAAGAGCAATGACACCCAGTTTAAAGAAGCCTTTTGTACGCTAACGGACTCATGAGTCGGCTCCCTCAGACTCACTCAGACTCAGATAGAGCCGTGAGTCTGAGTGAGTCCGGCTGGAAAACATTTTCGTGAGTCTGAGCCCGAGTGAGTCCGGCTGGGAAAAATTTTAGTGAATCTGAGTCCGAGTGAGCCCGGTTCAGGAAAAGTTTGGTGAATCTGAGTCCGAGTGAGTCCCAAGGGCAAAATGTATTTCATGAGTGAGTATGAGTGAGCTCCACATGTTTTGCCGACCTATGTCACCACGTAACGTCCTACTATGAAGTAATCAGATGACTTCCACAACACTTGGTGTGATGGTGATGTTTTTTTTATCATTTCATGTGTGACGCCACCACAGACTCTCGCTTTACGCACTTGTAGAGGCATCTAAGGCTTTCGCCTAAACATCGAGATAAGATGACGGCTGGATAGGCCAGTCCGAGCGCTCATGCGTAAGCTGGTCAAAGTATTGTGCAGAAGCGAGTACACGAATTGGGGAGAACCCGAAACGCAGTTGGAGTATGGAATAATGTAAAGCGTGGCAGGCGCGCTGCCAAAACGGACGTACGAGAAAGACGAAGCCCGACTGGCCGAAGCAAACGCGTACAAGCGCATGAGAACCGTGGAACGCCTGGCAAAAGTATTGGTCGCGATCACGGAGGTTTAGAAAGAATTGAGGAGTGGAATTTATGCCTTAATGGTGAAGTCACGCCCACTCTCAGATTTGAGCCGAAGCGGACATCTTGTTAGGGGCGTGATAAAGCCTTAGTGTTAAGCGAAGAAAAGGAACGTTTTCCTCCAACAGCCTACAATTACTATACGCAAAATTCTTCTAATCAGATACCAGACAATGTGTGTGTTTGTGTGACTGGTTTCTCTGTTACGACCAATTTACCCTCTCAGTCCAGCAAAAGCGCTGTGATATTTCCTGACATGATCACAAATGTCGAAAGGTAAGGTAAAATTGCTGTCGCAATAGAAATTGAGATGATCATAAACAATACTATTAAGAAAAAATTAATTTACACTATGTACAGAGCAAAATTATGCATGACATATTAGTGTTCAGGGATACTTTCGCATGTTCACAGTAGAACATCACAAAAGCTAACACATTCGCCTAGGGCGAACAGCAGGCGTCTGATCAACACAACAACAAATGCACATAGCTAAGCGCTTCACGACAAAATTCTCCTTTCGGTGGAGCCGACGTCCCAATAACCATCGTGTATGCTAGGCGTGTTGCAGACATATAACAAGGTCTGGCATCCAGCCTTTTTTAATGAAATTTCTCATGCAGGTTTACGGAAGCACTCTCCACTGAAGCTGTGTGGGATAGGGTATTACGAGCAATGCGCATACTTGCTATTCCTGCATGTCTAATGGAAAGACATATTAATACAAATTTTGTCATTTGTGGTCCATATTACGTAAATACAGTGAAGTGATAGCTGAGGCGCTAATCACGCCTAACGGCGCCAAGAGGTGAAATCTGCGACATACTGCTACATCTTGGGAAAAATTTCATGAATTGCGCCAAGCATGCGCCAGGACATCGTTTTTGTGTTCTTTTGGTGAGAAAAAAAGACTGCACGTGCTCGAAATTCATAGGTGACTACTGTAATTTCGAGTGGTCGCCGCAGTAGAGAGAGAAGGGCTATGTATACATTGGCCTACGCACGGGGGGGGCAAGGGGGGGGGGGGTTGCAAAGTCTGCCACATTCACTGACTTAAATGGGAGGGAGGGGGCGCTGCGATGGACCGTCGCTCCCCCCGCCCCCCCACCCTTGAACCCTGCGCATGACTATGTATGTATAGTTGAAGTAGTTGCCGGGCGCAACCCTTCCAAACCAATTCAACTCGCCCATACTGCGAAAGTTACTGCGTTAGATTTGAACTACACCATACTGCGAAACTAATAAACGTTATATTTAAACTCGCTCATACTGGGAAACTCACTACGTTAGTTTTCGATTACCACTAGACCGTACTGTGAGCTTACATTATTGAGTTCAATTCTAACTGTTGTGATATGCAGTGAAAAAAAGTAATAATGACTTAGTTCTTGGACGACAGTCTTACTTGACTGACTGTATTATTTACAGTTATTAAGTACGTGTATATAGAATGGACCATTGAATTAATTTGTTTTATTTCTAGTGCTATTTATTATGGTTTACTTCTAAAATATTTCATGCAGGGTGTCTATGTTTTAACGGCACACGATGGGCAGACTTTAAGTAGCACTGGAAATTGGGCGAGTTGGTGATGCATGTACTAAGAACGGCGCGACAAAGCAGACGAAAAGACGGCTTTGTTCGTGTGATTGATGTTCGTGAGACGGCGCTTCTATTGGTGTGAGTAATAGTCTTTTCGTCTTCTTCGTCGCGCCATTATAAGTCCGGGCCGACTTTATCAACAATACCACGTGTGCTATACAGTCACTGTTACTTTGCCGAGAAAGCACGGTGTCCCAGCATTCCGGTACATCTCGGCTGGGCTTCTCAATCTCGGCAAGTGTACATGCCAAGCAGCTTGTCAAGTGTCAATACGTTCTCCTCCTCCCCGATGAGAGTAAATTTTACCGAGCACACATTAAATAACGGGAGCAAAATATGTGTTGCTAAACCCTGTTAATTATTAACAGGGTTAGTACCGTAACGATTCTACACAGAAAGCACGACAGCAGACACTTCTCCACACAATGAAGGTCGAGGTTGTGTGGAAATAAAACGCGTGGAAATTTTAGACAGCTTGTGCTTCCAGTATTGTAACTATAAAGCATCGGGAAAATCCAGCGTCATTTACAAATACCAAATCAATTCCTGGGAAGTATTAGGTGTCTTGAGCTGACTGTATTTAATAAAGTTGGGGAAGTTTGCAGAAAAGTGAGGAGCGGTGACCTAATTTCATGTTTAGGAGTGCTCCAAGAGATGATGCTTGCATGCATACACAAATAGATATCGTTTGACGTGTGGTGCAAGAGCTCCGGCGTAGAGAAAAATATTCGCGTCCTAAAATGTGCGGCAAGTAACTGCTCTAAACGGTTGTTACGCTGCTGCAAAGTGAGATCTTACTTGCTCCAGAAGCTGCTCTAAAATAGCTTTGGCCATTCACATCACGGCAAATCTGAATCAAAAGCATTAACTTTGCAATTTGTGGGCTTTCTAGTTTTTCCTGTAGGTGTAAGACATTCAACTAATATTGAAATGACGCAGTTCTAAATGAAATTACGTAATCTAGTAAGCTTACTACAATGTATCCATGAATATATAATTCATGACCTGTTTCCATAGTTGTGAATACCATGGGGATACATGTTTTTTTCCCATTTAACCCTCACAATGTCGTCTTCCTGTTGATCACAACGCCAGCTGAATCAACTGATTATTAACACATTAAGGCCCAGTGTACTTTACAAAATACACTTCCTTTTTTCGGGAATAAGAAAACACAACACAATATACTGATTTTGCTCATTGGAATTTCGGACTCCAAAGGTTGCAGCAAGATAATCCTAACATTGTATATTGACTCGGTTATATTTTTTCCGTTCAATGACTCGGTAAACTTTAGCAAAACGACAGCCCGTCAAACGCACAGGGTCAGTTATTTTTATGAATTTGTTTCAGGTTTTACAATTTATATGTTGAAAAAAAACGGGTGGTTTGTGTTTCTGCAAGAACGAAATAATCCCTGCACAGCACGAGAAGTGTATAAAGTGCATGGTTTTGCTCTGAGGTGTAATCAAATGTGGGTGTACTTGTATTGTACATACAAAAGGACTTCGTGGGAGCACACCTGTGCCTACTGCTGTGCGTTGCATCAGAGATTGAACCTGCTATTTTCTTTCGAAGAATGCCGTCTATTTGGTTATCTGATGCTCACGAGGCTGTGATTGATGCCGCTGTGATTATAGGAGAGCCCGTTGATGTTTTTATTGTCATTTCTGACCCTAATATAGAAACATAGGAGGAGGAGGGGAATGACGATGGTACGAATGGATGCTCTCTGCCAACAATAAAAAAACATGCAATGAAAGGAACACGGGACATATAGTTACTGCTTTCATCCAGGAAACAATTTCGTTTCCTAAAGGCCAAAGGCAAAGGCATAGTTGCTATGCTGACGAACGACAACACAGTAGTTTCTATGCTCTGTAACCAGATGGCCATCCACTGAAAAGAAAAAAAAACGTAGTGCCATTGCCAACCCCCTTCAGCAGATGTAAGGATGGCATGAAAGTGGCTGAGCTCTACGAGCCTGCTGCGAATAACTACAGGTTTTCATCCGTGAGAAAAAGTGGTACCAGCCCCTATTTACCCAGATGACAGAAATGGCCGCAGACATACAAGGTCTGCTACTGCACTTCAGGTTTGAGCAGACCCGCTACGCGTTGACTGTTGTCCTTTAGTCGCATAATAGGAAGACACTCACTGGGCCTTGTTGCACGCAACAGAAGTATCAAGAACTCCCTAGCGTCCGCTGTTCTTACTATTACTCACTATACATGCGGACATTTTCACAAGCTTGGAAAACAATTCAGGAATGCCACAATACATTGAAATGGTGTTGCTAGAAGCGTGACGTTACGCTTTCCATAAAGCGCTGGTGCTTCAATAAATTGCATGGGCCAAGATAATTTTGGTATTCGTTTGGCAAGAGCCTAGCGTACTCTCTATTCTTGCATCACACCAGCACATCACACCATCACACCAATTGCTATGGGGAGGACCCAGCGTACTTTCTAAAGTACAGTATCATAACTTTTACAAAATTGTGCACGTGTTGTTTTCCATTGCATTTATTTAAATATGCGAAATCTCAACAAAATCCAACCAGTACTTCTTTCGCGGGCCTTAATGGGTTGACGCGGATGCGTAACACTTCCATACAATCTACATAGAAAGGTGGCATTACCAGCAAGCAGAGATGCAAAACAACAGAGTACCTGTAATCAAACCAACAAATATTCAAGTCAGGAAAAACATAAGGAAGAATCTTTGCACGTCTTAACTGTCATGCAGGAATTATGACTTAAATGGAAAGTAATTAAAGTAGACAAAAAATGAACTTGCTGCAGGTAGGAACCGAAGGTACAAACGTCGGGTAACGCGCCCGATGGTCTGGCAATTGAGATAAATTGCCTATTGATTTCCCATGCGCTTTCTTGGGTATTTATGTTATGAGGAATACTGGGCGGAGCGTCAGACGCGTTATCCGGTCGTTGTAGGTTCGGTCCCTACTTACGGCAAGTTGATGTTTCATCTACTTTCCTGGCTTGTCCTCTACGTCATGATTACAACACTAAACAGTCACAATACCAGGATTCATGCAAGATTATGTACCATGTATTCATTGTATCGTTTTTGTTTATCTTTAGCGCTCATATCGTGTCGGGCCACTCGCATCAAGTGGGAGTGGCCGGATATTTGGTAATCGTGAGGGATCTTTAACCCTGTCCACCTGGGGGAAGCTTGAGCTCGCATTTGGTGGAATTTATCATTGCGATATCAATCATAAGGACACTCTAGGAGCATGTCTGCAATAACCGTCGGCGTTATATTCCGTGTAATGTCCAAATTTGTAACGGCGCTTCTCGCATCTTACGTTTCTGGGAGTGAAAGCTTGCGAGGCCTGCCTACGGGTGCGGCTCAAGCAGAGACGGAACACGCCGGCCAGCTCCATCGGGTTAAGCGACTGTACACGCGCTTACCGCACAGCCGCAGCTCACGTGGCGGGACACCTGCCGCACGCAAGCGGAGGGCGACAGAGCGTCGCCGACAGGCTCATTCGCCCTCCGCTTGCGTGCGGCAGGTGTCCCGGCACGTGCGTTGCGGGTGTGCGGAAAGCGCGTGTACAGTCCCTAAGCAGTACAAAGCGTGCGGGCGGGGGAAGGGGGGGGGGGGTCTGTTGCTCGAATAATAACCGCCATCTTCGGTCCCACGTGCGCGGTCATGAGCACTGTGTAGACACAGATCAGCACACAATGCGTACCGTTGTCCGTGCTGTGCTCCATATGCGTGCGCAGGGTTCCCCTTCAGGGGGGCCAAATATTTGTCGCAGCACTGCCCCTCCCAATTATGTCAACATACGGGGCTGACATTGCGCCCCCCGCCCCCCTGAGTCGGAGCGCCAACCTCTCCCTAATACGTCTATGTACGGAGCTGACTTTGTGCAGCCCCCCTCTTAGGTGACTAGGGGGGTGGGAGGGGCGCGGCCACCCCCTGCCCCCCCTTCCCATGAGCACGCCTATCAATCAATCAATCAATCAATCAATCAATGGAACTTTATTTTCATGAACAGATATGTAAAAATACAGCGATTATTTGGACCGATAGCCTAAAGTGGCTAGTGGCCGGTCCAATACAATGTGCAACAAAAAAAAAATGTACAGGGCAGCTTTGAGGTAACAGAAAAAAGCAATCATAAATACAGACAACACACGTATACATTTTTTTACTGCAGACATGCATACTTATTAGTTTGCAACTAGTTTGCTATACATAGGCACTTATTTAAAAAAAAGAACACAATGAAAATCGAAACAAACATACGCACAGGCTTACATGTCTTGACTCAACAGAAAAAATGATTTGCATGCTAAGCCGAAATTACGTGCCGTTTTAATCTCTAGGGGAACCGAGTTCCATATTTTTGTTCCATTAAATTGAATTAGTCTTTCTCCGTAAACGTTATGACATTTGGGCAGATTGAAATTACCATTCGAAGCATGTCGCGTGTTGCGTATAGGAATTGAAAAAAGATCAGCAGGCAAAGGTGAATTTCTATTAATTATGTTATTTATTGAAACGGCAATTTTGTAGTCGCGCAACATCGGAACCGAGAGAATACGTTGTGATTGGAAAATATTTCCTATCGATTCACCTTGGCTTATGATTTTTAATGTACGCTTTTGAAGTCGTTCAAGAGTTTTTAGATAACTCTTGTACGTCACACCCCACGATTCCAGACAGTAACCGATGTGACAGTGACACAATGAAAAGTAGAGTGTGCGAAGTATAGCTTGTGGAAAATATTGGCGAGCTTTTATTAGAGAATAGCAGCCATAGGCTACCTTTGCGCATACACTCTGTACTTGCTCATGCCAGTGTAAATGCTCATCAAAAATGACGCCTAAATATTTGAAACAAGAGACTTGTTGAATAGGAGCGTTGTTTATTGTTAGGTTAAGAAATTCAGCGTCAATATGTTTCATGCGAGAGTGAAACACCATGTATTTTGTTTTGGTACAGTTAACAGTCAGCTGATTCTTGGCAAACCATTCCGAAATGTTCGATAAATCGGTCATCACGTCATTTTGTAGATCTGCCAAGGAGTGTCCTGTGAAAACTAAAACAGTGTCGTCCGCGTACATCAGTGCCCTTGACCTCTGTAGGGATCGCGGGACATCATTGATATAAAGAGAGAACAATATAGGACCCAGAACTGAACCCTGTGGCACCCCGCATTTAATATAACTGTAAGATGACTTGATGTCACCAATGACTACCTTTTGTTTGCGTGCCGATAAATAGCTAGAAAAGAAATCAAGTGAGTTACCTTTTATTCCATAGGAATGCATTTTTTCTAGTAAAATGGAATGACTAATAGCATCAAATGCTTTTCTTATATCTAAAAATACTGCTATTGCTATGTTGTTTTCATGTAGAGCGGAATTAATATATTGCGTAAGCATTGAAACAGCAGTTGAAGTGGACCTGTTAGCAACAAAGCCGTGTTGCTGGGGACAAAGTACATTCTGATCACCCAGGAAATGCCTTAATTGCGACGAAATTAATTTTTCAAGCGTAGTGTTAATACTACTCAGAACAGATATTGGTCTGTAGCTGTCCGGAAGATTCCGATCACCAGATTTGTACACTGGTATTACTTTGGCGGTCTTAAGTATACTAGGATAAGTTTTAGAAGAAAATGCATGATTAAATATGTGGCATAACGGACCACACAAAACATCAATATTCTCCTTTAAAATCCTTGATGATATGGCGTCATGGCCAGCCGCCTTGTTCCCTGGTAACTTCTTAATAACTTGTCGGATGTCATCCTCAGTTACGTCACATAGATGCAAATTATTGGTAACAGTACAGGGTGCATTTAAATTCGGCACATGGGCAGGAAACTTCCTCGCAAGGCTGAGACCAATATTAGTAAAGTAATCGTTAAAGTTGTCAGCCACTTCGCAAGTTGGATTATCAGGTACAATGCGTTCTTTGCTACCCATGCCAGTGACGTCCTTAACAATCTGCCATATCTTCTTCGTATTACCATCATTTTTTTTCACTATGTTGGTATAGTAGCACTTCTTGGATTTTCTTATCATTGCTACCGACTTATTTCTGTACAACTTAAAATTTTCATGGTAGTATTCATTGCTCCTGTTTTTTTCCCATTTATCGTAGTAAGAATCTTTCAGCTTCAAAACCTCAAGTATATTTCTATTCATCCATGGACATATGGCATGCTCGTAATTTCGGCGCGAACAGCTGCGCGTTGACCGTTCGATGGCGTCCACAATGCATTGAACAATGTTACCACACTCGACGTCCACGTTTTCATCATAAAGCGCATCAAAATTCGTAGCTTGAAGTAGTCTTTGCACGGAATTATAGTCGACACGTGTTGTTCGTTTGATGGCAGGTATGTCAGACGCACAAATGTGTTTTTGGGGTAAAAATAGAAAAGTAGGATTGTGATCCGCAATAGCAACAGCGTATACGCCTGCCGATACATCCAAGTCAGCGTTGCACAACACGTGATCAATAATCGACTCCGAATGGTCTGTTATGCGAGTAGGTGATGAAATAACATTTTTCAGATTAACTGATTGTAGCAAAAACACGTAATCATCACATGTATCTCCAGACAAGTCTATGTTAATATCACCGCAAACAATAAGAGGCGCTTTAGAGGCCACAATGGGAATCATGGTACTTTCCATCACAGTAATGAAGTCAGCTACACTGGAATTTGGTGGACGATATACTACACCCATGATAACACCATTTTGAAGATGAATAAAAAGAGTCTCTACGGATGAACTGCAGCATGAGCTATTGCTAAGGTGAACGAAACTAAAACAGTCTTTGATAAATAGCGCCACGCCCCCTCCTCGTGTTGCACTGTCTCTAGGTTGCGACAGCATGACGTAGCCGGGTAGATGGACTGATTCGCTTTCTCGAAGCCAAGTTTCAGTTATAGCGATGACATCATATTTAAGCGAGTGCTGTGACAAGTACGAAAGCAGGTGATCGAAGTTCTTCTTTATACTGCGAATATTACAGTGTAATACTGCGAAATGATCCTGCTGCTGCCATACTCTTTCAACCTCAGAAAAAGAAAACGCCATTTAAAAATATAGGAAACTACAGGATTACAGAGACAAGTAAGCGATGTATGCTGGGCTCTCATCGCTTACTTCGCGCTGAGCGAAAGAGTGTACAAAAAGCGCTTCGATTGTTGTAGTGGCAGCATTCTCTTGCGCCAGCATTTTCTATAGTTCCGCGAGACCGAATACTGAAGGCGTTAGCTGCTAGCCTTATTTCGGGTAACATTCAACACAGTTGCTATCGCATTCATTGCTTCGCCGCTGTGGCGAATCTATTACTTATAGATTACAGCAGCTTACAGGCTGAGCAACTTTTTTTTGGTGTTCCCGCAGCATATTTTGCGCATTGGTCAGATGCATCGAAACTGAAATAAATTATCGGTCGTCCTTTCTGTTTGTAGAATACCACCTGAAGGCTTTCCCACTTTGATTTTTTAAAGAACGCTACGACCCTACGAGCACATGATCGAGGTGATGCATTTGAGCGAGTTCTGTTTCCGTTATGCTCAATAAGGTAAATCAGTGAGCGAGTATTACAAAAGATATACTGGACCAGGCTAACAACACTGTGAGAAATTTGTGCAAAAGAAATAATAATTGTCTTTATTTTTCCCGTACAAAGGGGGGGAAGGGACCCCAGACCAAAAGCTACAAAACTGTAGCTTGAGTGCGCCTGAGGCCCAACAAAAATACATTCATGTAACATACATGGCAGAAGAAACGAAAAACGCTGTCAACGAGCAAAAAAATTTAAAAAACATTGCACATACAGGTGTAACATCACATACAATAAATAAATAAAGGGATAGAACTATACAAAATGGTAACGAAAAAAGAAGTACTCTACTAGTAAACATACCCACAAAACAAAAGACCTATACACTGTACCTTACAAAATACTCTTTATGTTCTTTGGGTGTTAGTGTGAGTAGGCAACAATCGTCTTTTTCATATTTGTTTAAAATCGTTGGGAGGAGAAATTGGAGGGTTTGGTTTCCATAGCCAGTTCTCGTACGGCACATACGCTCCTTACCTTCTGGGTTTATATTCCACCTCGTTTTTAGTCGTGGAGCACCGTCGCTGTCGGCTTCATTGGTCGCGCTCGTAATACGAATCAAATGCAGCTAATGTGGGTCGCACAGTGGCTTAGGTAGCACATTACCAAAACCGCGCATGAATATGTCGGCGACGAAGAAGTCGAGAAAGTCAGAGATGGAAACATTTATTGAGAAAAAAAATGCCCCCACCTCCCCCGAAGGGAATCGTGAGGAAATGCGAATGCATTTCGCGCGCGCTTCACTCCATTTATATATGGTGGTTGTGGTTCGAAGAAGGAAAAGGCGCCTAATTTCTTCAGCCGGGTCGGGAGCACGGCGCAGCGCCTGTTTTTTTTTCTTTTTTTCTTTCTTTTTCTTTTTTTTATCGCGGGAGCTCCGCCGACCTCCCGCGATGCGAGCGCCCTCACGCACCAGAGCGCGCTCCTCCTCTCCACTTCTGCCATCGCCTTGAGATGCGCCCAGCCAGCGAACGGTCGAGAGTGAGGCGCGAGCGGACGGGAGAGTGGGCGCAGGGAGGAGAGAGAGCGAATTGCGAGAGAAGAAGCGGCGAAGCACTGCACCTACCCTCTCCTACACTACATGGGAGAGGGAGTGAGAGCGGAGAGATAACACCTGCCGGCGCGCGGACACCTCCTCAACCTAACCTCCTCCTCCGCGGACAACGCCGGACAACGCCGCTTGACATAGCCCGGCTAAGAAATGCATTCGCATTTAAAAAAACAGTTTGGGGGGCCACAGCATGACCCCCGCTACATGGTCGGCGTCCCTAGTCCGGGACACCACATGACGAGGCCCCGACTCGCGCCCATCTCACCAGAGTCCGTTGGGACTCCAGCGAGGAGCAGTTGAGAAGGGCAGTCTCCCATGCCTCTCGGGAAGGGGTACAAGAAGGGGGGCAGGTGGGTATTTTTCGTACATGCCCACACCATGTGGAAGATGTCACAAATCTCCCCACAGTGTGGGCACCGCCCATCCGTGTTCGGGTCGAAGTGTTTTATTATTGCAGGACAGAGTAGAGTTCCTGTCTGCAGGCGCCTTAATGTTCGCTCATCCGCCTTACTCAGCCCCCTTTGCAGGAGCCGGGAAAAGGCGGTGAGTGTCGCGATAATACGAAATAATTTCTTTGAACCGCAGTAGCGGTGTATTGGCCTCCGAGTCATAAGAGCTGGGATGAGGAGCCCGGTGGGTAAGCGCTCGGGCAGCCGCGTCAGCGGCCTCATTACCTCGTAAACCCTGATGGCCAGGAGTCCAAATTATGCGTTTCGGAGTTGGATCAGTGGCAGCCCGTCTTAGAATATGGCTGGCTAAGAGGATGTCTCCCCTGCTAAGTAATGTGCACACGCTCTTTTGGAATCCGTTAGTATAGTTTTCGAATTGGGATCCGCGGAAGCAAGTGCTATCGCTACTTCCTCAGCCCGCCCTGAATTTTGTGCTTGAAAGGAGAGCCCGTTGACGTGCTTGCCCTGGTGAATTACAGCGGCCGTGTAAAATCCCTTGGGCGTCGGCCCTGCTACGTCTACGTAATAAACACCAGGTCGGGAGCCGTGTTGTCTTTCAAGCGCCCGAGCCCGCGCTTGTCGCCTTCTTTCATGCGTGTGCGTGCCCATGTTACTGGGGAGCGGAGAAACCCAGAGCATATGGCGCCACAGTTCTGGAATACGCTCCGCCTCCTCTGGAGTGCAAGTGTGTTGGATGTGTAAGCGGTTGAGCAGGCGGCGCCTGGGGACCGTTTGCATGAGCCGCGTATAATGATTTATGAGGTGGGCCTCCCGCAACTCCTGGTAGGAGTTGAGCACACCCAACGCTCTGAGTTTGGGGTTAGAGGTAGTCACTGGGAGATCCAGAGCTCGTTTTGTAGCGAAGAAGTCGAGACATCCTAGAGAGGCGCGCATGCATAATGTAGGCTTCACACACTTACTTGCCTTGAGAGTTTGTGGGGCTAGTGAAGTCTATGTTTATAGCTGTGTGTATAGACCAAGAAGATGGACGTACAAAAAAATGCCCTCACCTCCCCGAAGGGAATCGTGAGGAAATGCGAATGCATTTCGCGCGCGCTTAATAATATCTGGGGTTTAACGTCCCAAAACCACTATATGATTATGAGAGACGCCGTAGTGGAGTGCTCCGGAAATTTGGACCATCTGGTGTTCTTTAACGTGCACTGACATCGCACAGTACACGGGCCTCTACCATTTCGCCTCCATCGAAATGCGACCGCCGCGGCTGGGATCGAACCCGCGACCTTCGGGTCAGCAGCCGAGCACCGTAGCCACTGTTCGACCGAGGCGGACTTCGCGCGCGCTTCACTCCATTTATATATGGTGAATGTGGTTCGAAGAAGGAAAACGCGCCTAATTTCTGCCGCCCGGTCGGGAGCACGGCGCAGAGCCGGTTCTTTTTTTCTGCTTTTTTGCTTTTTTTTTGCTTTTTTCCTTTTTTTTTCGCTTTTTTTACACACACACACACACACACACACACATATATATATATATATATATATATATATATATATATATATATATATATATATATATATATATATATATATATATATATATATATATATATATACGTGCGAGCGAGCGGACCGGAGAGTGGGGCGCAGGGAGGAAAGACAGCGAACGGCGAGAGGAGTGGCGAAGCACTGCACCTACCCCTCTCCTACACTCTCTCCACACACGCGGGAGCTCCGCCGAGCTTCCGCGATGCGAGCGCTCTCACACACCAGAGCGCGCTCCTCTCCACTCACTCTCCGCGACTCCGCCCGCACCACCTGCTCCGGTTGCTAGGGGCGAGGATAAGCGCGCGCGCCCGCAGCTGTTGCTATGGGAGAGGGAGTGAGAGCGGAGAGATGCGGACACCAACGGACGCCTTACATAGCCCGAATAAGAAATGCTTTCGCATTTAAAAAGAAGTAATCAACTGCTGAAACTCCGAGTCCCTTCTACTCCGGAACAAGTTCTATTTGTCGGTACGCGTGGATTGGTAAGAAAAAATGGAGGGGTATGCCGCCGACTGGATGGGGAGCCCTAGGGATCCCTTCATAATTTTCCTCAGGACTTTGAAATAAAGTGCGTGTCACTGTCACTGTCACTATGCCACCAGTGATAATCGGGCCACGTCGTAATTGGAAGCGGTGAAAGCAGTCATTTTCCTTTACTTTTTTTATGTTCAATGCTTTATGACTGATGCGGAATTCCACACTTGTGAGGCTGAGGCAGCGGGTTGGACAATGTGTGCCTGACTAAAGCTATATTATAATGGTCTAAAGTAATGTAATACCCTATAGCTTTGTGACACATGCCTAAACTATTTCTCAAACTGACTGTAAACATAAAATGAAATTTCACCATCAACGTTTTGGGGAAAGAAAATCACTGTACTCTCTACAAATTTACACTTAATTTTGATGACGTACGTGTATTAAAGCACAAACATGTGTGGAGATTTCGTAGCAATATAGAAATACCTAAACTGTAACGTTCTTAAACAATATTTTCAAGATAAAAAATGTTTCCCCTTCCACCTATAATTCCCGCTAAAGTTGCGACTGTTTTTGCGAAGGCATTGAATGTCACCTTTGCTTGCTTAGAAATTCAAGCAGGAACGTTTATCTGCAGTTGCAGATAAGTAGAAGAAATTTATTTTGAAACCAAAGCAGATAAACAGCGCTATTGCATTACAGGGACAACTGGCTGACAACTACAAAATGTGGAATTTAAACAACAGTCATATTTCAATGATCTGAGGTGACAGCTTGCTTCGCTTCTCAGTCAATACGTCCGCATCTACAGTAAATAGGAGCTCTACCGAATAGTTCGACGATACTCCTCTTGTGAAGACTTGGTAGGCCGATGGCACTCCGCTGCAATTGACGGCAGGAAAGCTATGTAAATGGGGTGCCTTGGAGAGGAAGGAAATTTGAGTAAAAATCCCGGGGAAATTGAATCGAAAGTAATTAGTAACGCGAAACCTAATGTTACCGTAAAAAATCCTAACGTAAGTACGTCAGTTACAATTTCGAAATGGTAACGAATATGTTACTAAATTATAAAAAGAAAGTAACGTGTCACCGGCAATGGCGCTACTTCTAACGCGTTACCGCCAATAATTAATACAAGTGAAGAAAAATGCGTTGTATGCGCAGGCAAATCTTGGAAATTATCAATATCTATTTATGTTATAGTATGGAAAGATGATAAACCTGTTGAATCTGAGACGCCACTGTAGTGAAAACTATCGAACACTTTTCAGCGTGAACTACTCAGCTCTAATGTTAGGTATTCATTGACGTCTGAATTTATTTTCAAGCGCTATGAATCTCAGGCTGCTTCGAGTCATGCTGACGCTCTGGATATTCTTGAAAATAAACTTTTTTTTAGTGTAAGACTGCAATTATTCAGCAAATCGAGTTCGAGAGGGGTGCATGGTTCTGGCATAGAATGCGAAAATAGGCGAACAAGAAGTTGTATCCAAGTCCATCGTTTGTTTTTTTTTTCTTCGCAATGTTGTGCACGTGCAGAGGTACGGTGTTACGCAGAGCCTTTGTCTGCAGCCCACATTTTCTTGGGCCATTTCCTCGACACCTTCGAAGCTGAGCCGTTGCGATGTGGCAGAATAGCGTGTGCATAAGGAAGCGCGGATGTGCGCAGCTGCGTACTTTGTTGGTGGTGTTGCTTTGTTGATGCCGTTAGGCTTTGTAAATGTTGACCTTTGAACAGACCGCTAGTTGTGCACTTTACGTATTTTAATGCCTGGTGCGATTCTACCTTTCTTCTGCCACGCTATATTACGTGCGTTAAAGAGACTCCTCGCACTACATGACGATCGTATTGAGTTTCTTCCGACACAGATTCAAACATGGGTTTTCCTTTCTGCCAGAACATCTGCTTGCGAAGCAGAATCCTTGGTTCAATTTCAAATCAAACTGAACATTTTTATTCGCGGAACATCGTTGATAAGTTTTTCACTTCAACGCATTCTACGAAAATTGTATTAACCACGCAGGTTAAAAAAATTGGGGGACCCTTAAGCTTCGCCTTTAAGGGGGGTATGGTAGGGCAAATGGTATATGCCAGTTTTAACGTAATATTTTAGAAACGGCAGCAAGTATTCACATAAAAGTTCACGTGCTCACAAAGAATGCCACTGGCTATTACGTGACACCCTTTTTGTATGCCTGAGTTGCCTATCCTTCCTGTGGCCCACTCCCAAATTTTAGAGTGGTTCAATTATTCAATGTACCTTTTCTCTGCAACCACTAAAAGGAATCTAATGATATTAAGCCGTGTTATTCTTGAGACCTGTAGGTTATATCTGAACTAAAAAAATTAGACATCCGTTATGAACTTTTTTTGTAAGAAAAAATAAAATTACTGCACGCACAAAGCCACAGAGGGTGCGCATTGCTGTGTAATTTTTTTACAGCCTTACTTTTTAAAAAATTGACAATTTTTTTAGTTTGGATTATTTCCAACTTGTCGTAGCACATGCATGCAAAATTTCATCGGAATCGATTTAATACTTTTTGAGAAAAGGTACATTGAAGTTGAGAAATTCCTAAAAAACCGCAATTTGAGAAAAACGAAATTTTATGTGCACGCACTGCTTAACCAGGGAGCGCGGCGCACTTTGGCGCGGCATTTAAACCGCTTGGAGCGGCCGCTCGATGTCGGGCTTCCACAGGTTTGTTCCTCAGAGTGCAGTGGATTTTACGCTGTCAAAATTGCAAATTCGATTTTTTGGGGGGTTTACCCTACCATACCCCTTAAGAGTTGAACGCGATAGCGATATCCCGTCCCTACTGCGTACTTCAATCACTTAGTGCACACTATGTAATGGGTAGTATGGTTTAAACCAGGAGAAATTATGCGCGGCAAATGTGGGAAATGTTTTCGAACTTGCTATGCACCCACTACAAGGGGAATACGTGAAGTAAGGTGTGTGCCGTTTGTAATGGGTGGCTGGCTTTAAACAATGGAATCGTTATGATAGTCACATATTCTGACGCCCGATGGCAATTGACGCTTGTACCACGCAATATTCCTGGGATATTAAATGTTATATTGCGACGCCTATATAAAGGACGCTTCCGTTTGCGAAGCATGGAAGTTATTTTCACTGCATTTCCAAGCAGAGGAAGTTATTTTCACGGTATATCCAAGCAGAGGCATGGCTGTGTGGTAGAACACCTGCTTGCCACGCAGACGACCCGGGTTCGATCCTCACTCGGACCCGAAAATTTTTATTATTTATTTTATTTGCATCTTTCTCGATTTTTCGGTCACGGACAAGATGATTTTTCGGTCACGGACAAGATGATGATTTTTCGCTCACAACCAACGACGCCGACGCCGACGCCGGAATTTCTGCCAAACGAGCTCTTTTAACGCTATCGCGTTAAAATATTCACCGATAATTACGATACTCCGTACTGCTAATTCTGAGTTCCGATTCGTGTTGGGACAATGTCAACGGCGTTTGAAGTTATGGCTATCCGCAGCTCTTGCAATGTAGCGTTGGTTCCATATTGCGATAGAAAATTACAGCGCTCGAGTGCTACGCCCACCACTCTGTGCATTTGTAGCGTCGAGAACCAAGCGAAACTCCGACAGCGCTCTTACGACCACCGAAGCCAGCCGCAGTGCAAGTGCCAGCCCGGAATGAGCCAGAGCTGCGACTAAAGTACCAGGGCGCGTCGCGGACGAAGAATGCGAGATTAGAGGCGAGTGACTCGTATTACTGACAGACTCCGCGCCCACTCTCTTTCATCCTCGTTCTCTTTATTTTGTACTCGTTTTATTTGGTATTCTCTTTATTTCGTACTGTCACAGTCGTTGCTCCTTTGTGTTTCAGCAACGCGCTACAAGTGTCGAGAATGTCGAACCTGATGCTCTTACGTATTTAGTTTTCGTTTATACTGCGGCGCGTGGAATGACTCCTCTGCGTCTCCGGCCACGCGGTGGCATTTGATGCAAGGTGTGGCCGGTGTTATTTTTTTATTTTCGTTCCATATCATGAGTGGGTACAGAAAGGAGCCACTTTTTAGTGCGCGTCTCAAGGACAGTTTTCAAATTGGAAGAAAGTGTAGGAGCGTTGTGCGATAGAAAACATGCCGAAGCTCCTCCGAGATCTGCGTACCTCCAGCATTAAATGCTGTATATAAATAGCTCAGCGTTATGACGCTGGCGCATGTGCACATTAGAAAATGACGTTGCTAGGTGGCGTTGTGCCCTGTATATGCGCTTTATTTTTCAAGCCAGCTAGTGCTTACAGCACGCGCATTTATATAGCGACATTAATGACTGTTTGTTGTTGGAACGAGATGAAATTACCGGAATATATATGTTTTGATTGAATGCTCACCCGTTTACGTTCTGTGGCCAGGAGCAGGCTAACATGAATTCGATTGTATTGCTAAAGCGATTTCTTTGTGCCTATTTCCGTCGCTGTCATGTCCCATATATATATATATATATATATATATATATATATATATATATATATATATATATATATATATATATATATATATATATTTGGGACATGACAGCGACGGCAATGGGAAAAATCTGCCGAGAGCGTCCATAAAGTTGCTATCGCAATATAATCGAATTCATGTTAGCTTGTTCCTGACGACAGAACGTGTAAACAGATCAGCATTCAATCAAAACATATATATTCCGTTAATTTCCTGTCGTTCAAATAGCAAACAGTGATTAATGTCGCTATACAAATGCGCGTGCTGTAAGTACACTAACTGGCTTGAGAAAATAAAGCGCATCTACAGGGCACAGCGCTACCTAGCAACGTCATTTTCTAAAGTGAGCTCTCTCTCCAGAGCATGGAAGAAGAATAACGTTGGTTTCAGGACACGGCCTTACTGAGGCAGTGCGCACGGTGAAGGCGTGGTTTAACGAATTTTTACACAGCACATGGAATTCTCGCTCCCTGTTTGAAATGCTGGAGAGATATTGCGCTAAAGGCTATTTGGTGATCAAAGAAGGGACAAAATTCTTAATTTCGGAAGAGTTGCCTAGCAGAGTGCAAAGGCGCCTATGCTAGAAAGTGGGAAGTGTTACCAGAACGAATGTTGTGGGTGTTTTCTAGAAAATGTAGTGCTCGTAAGATGCTGCTTTGCTCCATCAGCAGTATGTCTTCGGAGATTATCTAATGTAACGTACACATGTGTACCTATGCTTTAAGGCGAATACCTTTAATGTCTCATGCTCACGTCCGTCCGGTGTCCATCCGTCCGGCGTCCGTCCGGATGTCCGGATGTCCGTCCGTCCGTCCGGATGTCCGTCCGGATGTCCGTCTGTCCGTCCGTCCATCCGGATGTCCGTCCGTCCGTCCATTTGGATGTCCGTCCGTCGGTCCGTCCGTTTGGATGTCCGTCTGTCCGGATGTCCTACCGTCCGTCCGTTTGGATGTCCGTCCGTCCGTCTGTACGTCCGTCCGTCCGTCTGTACGTCCGTCCGTCCGGATGTCCGTCTGTCCGTCCGTCCGTCCGGATGTCCGTCCGTCCGTCCGTCCGGTCGGATGTCCGTCTGTCCGTTAGTCCGGATGTCCGTCGGTCCGTCCGTCCGTCCGGATGTCAGTCCGTCCGGATGTCCGTCCGTCCGTCCGTCCGTTTGGATGTCCGTCCGTCCGGATGTCCGGATGTCCGTCCGTCCGTCCGTCCGTTTGGATGTCCGTCCGTCCGTCCGGATGTCCGTCCGTCCGGATGTCCGTCCGTCCGGATGTCCGTCTGTCCGTCCGTCCGTCCGGATGTCCGTCCGTCCGTGCGTCCGGATGTCCGTCTGACCGTCCGTCCATCCGGATGTCCGTCCGTCCGTCCGGATGTCCGTCTGTCCGTCCGGATGTCCGTCCGTCCGTTCGGATGTCCGTCTGTCCGTCCGGATGTCCGTTGTCCGGATGGCCGTCCGTCCGTCCGGATGTCCGTCTGTCCGGATGTCCGTCCGTGCGGATGTCCATCCGTCCGTCCGGATGTCCGTCCGTCCGTCCGTCCGTTTGGATGTCCGTCCGTCCGTCCGGATGTCCGGATGTCCGTCCGTCCGTCCGTCCGTTTGGATGTCCGTCCGTCCGTCCGGATGTCCGTCTGTCCGTCCGTCCGTCCGGATGTCCGTCCGTCCGTGCGTCCGGATGTCCGTCTGACCGTCCGTCCGTCCGGATGTCCGTCCGTGCGGATGTCCATCCGTCCGTCCGTCCGTCCGTCCGGATGTCCGTCTGTCCGTCCGAATGTCCGTGCGTCCGGATGTCCGTCTGTCCGTCCGTCCGTCTGTCCGTCCGTCGGTCTTTCCGTCCGTCTTTCCGTCAGTGGAATTTCTGCGTGTCTGTGCATGTTCTGTTAAATGTTATTGATGTCCATAGTCTGTGTTAATAAATTTCTCTAAACACACTATGAATGGTTACCATTTGTACTCAACATATCCGCAGATGTGAAAATCATCTCATGTGTATTACTAAAGCAGCCCAGAAAAAAATTCCCCATCTCCCGCTAAAGAGGACCATGTGTGGGTGCGAAGCAGCGGGGAGATAATTAGCTTGAGCGGGAGGAACGTCGCCGCTCTCATTTCACGGCAGCGGTCCGGGCGCTCATCGCGGCGCTGCACAGGAGAAAGAATGAGGCGCGCGCGCTCCGTCATTTTCATACCGCGGAACTACCGTGGCACCCCAGCGGAGTATGCAGCTGTCACACCACCTGTCGTGCGCGCCGCTCCGTACAGGATTCCTAGAGGAAAGCACGGAGGGGACCGTAGGAGAGGAGAGAGAGGGGGGAGGGGACGTGCATGCGCTGTGGGGGGTGTGGGACGCGGGAGCCGCTCCGTAGAGTAGAGGTTTCCTAGAGGAGATAGGGGGAAAAGACGCGCATGCGCTGTGGGTCGCCGGAGCCGGTCCGTAGAGTAGACGATTCCTAGAGGAGATGGGGGGAGAGGACGCGCATGCGCTGTGGCAAGCGTGCGCCGCTCCGTAGAGTAGATGATTCCTAGAGGAGAGAAGGGGGTGAGCGTATGACAGGATAGGGGAGGGGACGCGCATGCGCTGTGGGGGGGGTGTGGGACGCGGGGTCCGCTCTGTAGAGTAGAGGATTCCTAGAGGAGAGAAAGGTGGTGAGCGTAGGAGAGAGAGAGGGAGCGGACGCGCATGCGCTGTGGGACACGGGAAGGACTAAGCCCCCTCCAAACACATGCAAGCAAGATCAAGGAATGGGGTCAACCTGGGCGACAGACACCACCTGCCT
The DNA here is from genome assembly GCA_030522465.1 of Rhipicephalus appendiculatus. Classification (NCBI taxonomy): domain Eukaryota; kingdom Metazoa; phylum Arthropoda; class Arachnida; order Ixodida; family Ixodidae; genus Rhipicephalus; species Rhipicephalus appendiculatus. Next base: position 66,856 of record JALIZH010021002.1, read on the forward strand.
AGCCATTACTAAGCAGCCTCTCTGTGCTCTCGGCAATGACTCTGATGATTGTAGTAGGGTTGACGGCCTTCATATTACTAGTGTTCTGGTTCGCATAATGGGTGCTTCCCCCACTACGCTCTTCATGAAAGTGGCCAGACGCGGGACGAGGGACGCGGGACGGACAGAGCCCCGAGCATAAGATGCTTCGCATCTAAAAATTTGAAGCTTGGGATGTGGCCTGCACAAGATTTCATGGTATGCATCCCTTTTAGATGTCAAGCATCTTATGGCGGAGCTTAATCCGGTGTGCGGCGTGACATCCCTTACTGCGCATGCGCAAACCCTTTCAAAAAAAATAAAAAACCTCCTTTCCCCCCTCTCTCTCCTCTAGGCATCCCTCCCCGCGGCAACCACACCCTCACTGCGCATGCGCCTCCCCTCCTCTCTCCTCTAGGCATCCCTACTCGCGGCGTCCATACTCCCACTGCGCATGCGCGTCCCCCCTCTCTCTCCTCTCCTACGCTTCCCCCCCCTCTCCTCTAGGCATCCCTGCCCGCGGCGTCCACACTCCCACTGCGCATGCGCGTCCCCTCCTCTCTCTCCTCTCCTACGCTCCCCCCTCTCTCGCCTCGCGACGCCGACGCAGGCAGCGTCTGCTAGCGAGTATCTTGGTTGAAAAAAACCGACTGCTCGCGCTGCACAACCGTTCACTGGCCACTCCGTATATATGGCAATGGATTTCGACCTGCAAGGTGGGGCCGGTGGGAGATTTCTCCTGTGCGTTGTTGAATAATAAAAATTTGCAGCGTGCGCGTTAACTAAAAGCGGACTGCGGGTCTCTGTGTCCAGTCGGAGTCTTCTGTCTCTCATTGCCCATTAGCAGCAATTGGCATGTTCCAGTCGGAAACACCGCTCCATCACTGCGTGCTTTGCGCCTCCCCCGTTTTCTCTCCTGCGCAACGCTGCGATGAGCGCCAGCGTCAACGCCGTCGGCAGTGTAAGCGTTAGCGCCCGCTGCTTCACATCTACACATGGTTCCCTTTAGCGGGAGATGGTGTAATTTTTTTTAATGCGAATGCATTTCTTAGTCGGGCTATGTGAGGCGTCCAGCGTTGTCCGCGGCGGCGTTCGCGCGCCGGCAGGTGTTATCTGTCCGCTCTCACTCCCTCTCCCATAGCAACAGCTGCGGGCGCGCGCGCTTATCCTCGCCCCTAGCAACCGGAGAATGTGGTGCGAGAGAGTGTAGGAGAGAGTAGGTGCAGTGCTTTGCCGCTCCTTCTCTCGCCGTTCGCTCTCTCTCCTCCCTGCGCCCCCACTCTCCCGTCCGCTCGCGCCTCACTCTCGACCGTTCGCTCGCTGGGCGCCTCTCAAGGCGATGGCAGAAGTCGGTGAAGGCGAAATCTCTCGGCGCAAGAAATGCATTCGCATTTCCTCACGATTCCCTTCGGGGAGGTGGGGATATTTTTTTAGTGAATTATGGCTTACGTCCGTCATGTGGAACGACAAGTTGCAATTTTGAGGACTCGTTTCCGAAACACTACATTAACAATCATTACAGACTCATAAAACCTTTGCAGGAACTATCTAAAGGGCAAAATTGGAGCACAGGCTCTCCGAATATTGGCTGGGACTGGATGGGACCCCACCATAACATACTTCCAGACTTCCACGTGAGCACCGGTACACGAGGGCGTGACTGGGAATTGGCATGCCGACGAGGCGTCTCGAGGCTTTACAAATAACCAAGCCACCCCAGACTCTGCAATAAAGGCCCCTACCACCTGGAGCTTTGCTGCGCAACGATACATAGATACTACAGGGAAAATAGACAGATCTATCCACCACCGCATAGCAAACTCAGCGCTGTTGGGACGACCGTGCTACGAGGGCTACATACGAACACTTACAAAAATCTGCGCACTCTCCACCTGATCTACCCCACGGCGCATAGAGAGATATGTCCGTGGAGTGGAGCCACATCGACACTTTTTCACATCACGTGTGTGTGTGAAGAGCACGCTAAGAGTACGACACAAGTGGCACATGGGACGAATGCGAGGTACGGCTGTCCAGCGCGGCCCTTGAAGATCAGCTACGAATGATCGAAAGAGCTGAACGGATGGCTCATGCCAGTGGAGTGAATAGGAGCACCACCTTGGCGGACAGACTACGCTCTTCACCCGTATATTCCCTGCGGGACACTCTTGTTCTAGCCTCTCTGGTTTCTCTGTATAAGAAAGTTTTTCTGCTACTACTACTACTAGTACAACTACTACTACTACTACTACTACTACTGCTACTACTACTTTTCATGATAGAACGGCATGAAAACAAACAGGTAATCAAGCCAAAGAACGTAATGTTTGGTCCCTCTCTGCGGGAAGTTGTCTTTTTGTCCATTTTGCGTTCTTCACATTCAAGTACTATAATATAGTTAAAGCAACACAATTATACTTCCTTATGCCATCCGTAGCTTCATTATCTGGTGGTTTTTCATTTTTTCATTGCAAGGGTGAACAGCGTATGAAGGCGCAACGGCGCGTTCAGCACCGTGTGGCATCAAAAGTACAGTGAACTGTTCAGCGAACAGCCGACACCGGCCGCATCATTCTGAGCGACGATGCACAAGTAACGTTAACGACGACGATCTCAATCTCTAAAGTGCAAACCACTGGCACGCGTCGTCGCGCGCACGCACGTGCCTACATGTCTAAAGCGCCGTGCCGGGCCGGTCGACGAAAAGGGCATGCAGTGCGCTATTGGCTGAAGCATGTGTTGCTTGATCCTTTGGCTTAAAACTGTCCTCTTACAGCCCAGAATCCCGCGTTGTCAATAAAGCGAGTTAGTACGTTTGCGAAGACATAAAGAACGCGTTTCAATATGAAGTGCCCTTCAGCCACAACTGTTATGACCAAATAATTGCCATCACAATGACCAAGGAAATAGCAACGGTAAGCACAAGTAATCGTCGTCGGCACGTGCGCTGCTCCCGTGAACGAAAGTTGGCGTCTTTGCGCCACAGCACACAACCAACAATGTTTGCGAAATTGACAATGCTTATGCGGTCACCTTGATAACACCAGTACTCCGGCATGCTTCAGTTCCCAACAGGAATATTATCGTCCAGTTCATGAAACTGGATCCGCTCCTGTTGCTGCTAAAAGAAGCGGACGAGAGCAGCATAGCCCGCACCGTCGGTGGGCTTGACGTGCTCTTTTAGATGTGAAGCATCTTATGGCGAAGCTTAATCCGGTGGTGGTGGTGGTGGTGGTGTGCCGGCGTGACACCCTTACTGCGCATGCGCAAACCTTTCAAAAAAAAAAATAAAAATAAAAAACCTCCTCTCCCCTCTCCTCTAGGCATCCCTCCCCGCGGCAACCACACCCTCACTGCGCATGCGCCTCCCCTCCTCTCTCCCCTCCACCATTCCCCCCCTCTCTCCTCTAGGCATCCCTGCCCCCGGCGTCCATACTCCCACTGCGCATGCGCGTCCCCCCCTCTCTCTCCCCCCCATCTCTCGCCTCGCGACGCCGACCCTCTCTCTCCCCCCCCATCTCTCGCCTCGCGACGCCGACACAGGCAGCGTCTGCTAGCGAGTTTCTTGGTTGAAAAAACCGACTGCTCGCGCTGCACAACCGTTCACTGGCCACCCCGTATATATGGCAATGGATCTTGACCTCCAAGGTGGTGCCGGTGGGAGATTTCTTCTGTGCGTTGTTGAACAATAAAAATTCGCAGCGTGCGCGTTAACTAAAAGCGGACTGCGGGTCTCTGTGTCCAGTCGGAGTCTTCTGTCTTTCATTGCCCATTAGCAGCAATTGGCATGTTCCAGTAGGAAACACCGCTACATAGCTGCGTGCTTTGCGCCTCCCCAGTTTTCTGTCCTGCGCAACGCTGCGATGAGCACCAGCGTCAACGCCACCGCCAATGTAAGCGTTAGCGCCCGCTGCTTCACATCTACACATGGTTCCCTTTAGCGGGAGATGGTGTAATTTTTTATTGCGTATTGTAGTTAAGAAAAAAAGGAAACTGTACGTTTGCTGCAAACAGTCCTAACAAGGTTCACTGAATAGGCGGAGCATAGCAAGTAATACTTTTCATACTAACAAAACGACGGCTTTACCAAGTGCGACGGGGGGTCAAAATGACTAATATTAGAGTTTTGCAAAAGGATCGAAAGGTGGTACTTCATATTCAACAAACTTCGAGCGCGGGGAACACACAACAGACGAAGGAAGCGTCTGTTGGAAGATTCTGTTGAGCGCTCGTGTTGTGAGATTCTTCCTTCGTCTGTTGTGTGTTCCCGCGCTCCCAGTTCGTTGAACGAATATAATATTAGAGGAACCTAATATGCGTTATAGTTTATTATACGGGCCGACACTCAGAAGTTTGGCTTCTGGAGCAAGCATACATACTAACTCACTCATTTTAAATACCATGAAAAGAAGAGACAAACATTACGGGAAAGTCACATTTAATTATTTCCCCTCTAGCAAGAAAATGCAGCGAAACTGTAGCTGTAGGCTGTAAATAAGAAATGATTTTCTTGTTTTTTTATAAACGAGCATCCAAAGTTCACCACAAAATACTCATCGAGTTCATAATTAGTATTTCCCAACGCCTTATAAACTTCCGGGCAGTTCACGGAACATACTCAGATACCTGTATATTGTTCACTTACACAGTGTAGTGTGTTGTTTAAGAAAGACATTCAGATCTGTAAAACACAGAATAATTTACCTTAATATATTATGCAGATTTGGTTCATGTAGGTGGTGTGTGCGAGACATTTTCTTTCCCTGAACTAAAATGGACGTATGATGGTGTCTGTACCCTAATTATTAGGAATGCTCCAGAAAGCTAATTTGCCAGCAGACATGATAGGGCCCGTCCTGTTCCAAAAGCTTTTAACAGCAAAAATAACTTTTTAGATGCCGCAATAAGGGAAAATAAAGTAGGATCAGGTTTATGGATCACTATGTTCCTATACCTAACATACACTACCAAATTCATAAAAGTATTATAAAAGTTTAAAGCATCCATATATTAAAGCATTCATCGAAATGTTCTCGTTCGCTCTAATACTTTTGAAAGGTACTTGCGGTCGAAATGTCCTCAGACTTTATAAACCGTATCTCAGACTTCATGATGAGACAAATATTTTTCATGAGGTTGCTATTTTGCTCTGTATAGAAGGTGTTCCACATTGTATGTTGCCGAAATATCCTGACTTAAGAAACTTCACCGGACACTTCACGATTCGACATATATCGAGATGAGATTGCAACCGAGCACTTATATGGTGCTTTCGCACGTTGTCAGGAGTCGAAGTATTCTCCAACGCAACAAACTGCACCTGAAACTTCATGATGTGACGTATATCCTTTATAAGATTTTGATTAAACATTCTCCGGAAGTCCTTCATACGTTGTCTGTTATCCTAATATCCTCTCAGGTAATAAAGCATACCTGAAACTCTATGAGGCAACCGATCTCATTCATTATATTGTCACCAAGTACTGGGTAGAAGGCTTTTGTATAATGTCGTTAGTCATCCTTCAGCCTAATACACCGTTCCTCAATCTTCATGGTGCGACAGATACCGGTCGTAGGATTACACTCGAGCTAGGCCCATAGCCAGGAATTATTTTGCGGCGAGGGCCCACTTCCGGGAAAGCCCTTGACTATTTTAGAACACCTATTTTCGTTAGTTATTTTCGGTAAAACGCGCACTAACATCAATTTTGGAAGGGGGGGGGGGGGGGGCTAGAGCGCTTTTGGTTATGCTTAAGTGCATGCATAGTCCAAGTGAGTGCATACACGAAAAATTTAATAGAAATGAAATAATCCTTGCAAATATTTTGTCACGCGGTCGTTCTGTTGAAGCAGGCAGCAGTCTGCTCGTTTTAGATGCGACATTTTATTGGGGCGAACTTGTGTCCGGGAAACGAAAAGTCTCACTGCATGCAATACACACTGTACACTGATAGTGGACCACAGAGCGTCGGCCGTCTATAATCTCATCTACGGTGAGGTGCATCGGCATGTGAACTACGTGTGCCATTGGCACTTCTGTCAGTAAAATGCAACTTTTGAATCTACGGATCCTACTGATGAAGAAAGTGCCGTGCGCGGCGATTGGAACATCTTATTCGGAGCGCGCGCGGCTGCTGTCAGTTAGGGCGAGAGCGTTAGTGGTGCATTGTGACTGCATCCAGTAGGCAGTAGTTCATCCTGTGGCTCTTGGTGACACTGGATGAGCGCGGCTGAGTGCCGCGCCGCCTGAAACTTCTGGAGCTGGCTGGTTTGCGTTGTAAGGGGTTGGAGCACTCAGCCTGCGCTACCAAGAACCACAGACTGAACGACTGTGTATCGGAAGCAGTCGTACCTTTCGGCCCAGTTACTTGCTGTTTGTAAATGCCCTGTAAAATGCGGCAAATATATGAGAACACGAGTGTGCAGTTTATATTTTCAGTATCGGCGATACTCCGAAGAAGATTAGTTGGGAGCTCAGCGCTTTCCCGTATTCCTCCTCTTCTTGTTTCGTCGTCGTAGTGGCTGGCCTATTAAGGCTTTTAATCAGTACCAACACGACCTGTTGTTGATTCTTGATAGTTTGCCTGGCGAAACAATACTGTGTCGTCATCGATTGCGTGGGGAACACAGACATGCGAAGGGCTTTACATTAAGCAGTACGGGAGGGGGGTCTCAATGTTGCCGCAGCGCCCCCCGCCTCCCCACTGTCATCTTGGTTGAGTCCGAAAGAAAGGGAGCTTCGCAATGGATGAAACAACAAAAATGGGGCTCTAACATGCGAAACGGCCGCGAGCGCGCCATGAGCGTGGAATGCAAGTCACGTCGCTCATGACGTCATGATTTCCATATTAGCACTTGTCATTTATGTTCGTCATACAGTCATGTCACTAAATACCAAATTTCGCGTCTAGCATGCTAAAGAAACGGCCGCGAGCACGCCATCAGCGTGGCATGCAAGCCATGTCGGACATGACAAGTCATGATTTCCATATTACCACTTGTCATTTATGTTCGTCATACAGTCACGCCACTGAATACCATATTTGGTGTATATCAAGCTTACGAAACGGCCGCGAGCGCGCCATGAGCGTGGCATGCAAGTCATGTCGCACATGACAAGTCATGATTTCCATATTACCACTTGTCATTTATGTTCGTCATATAGTCACGTCAGTCAATCCCAAATTTGGTGTATATCAAGCTAATGAAACGCCCGCGTGCGCTCCATGAGCGTGGCATGCAAGTCATGTCGCACATGACATGTCATGATTTCCATATTACCATTGTCATTTATGTTCGTCGTACAGTCATGTCACTCAACACCAAGTTTGGTGTATATCAAGCCAATGAAACGGCCGCGAGCGCGCCATGAGCGTGGAGTGTAATCATACTTTTCATGACAAGTTACTCATGATTTTCATGACATGGCCAGCCATTTATGTTCGCCATACAGTCATGCTATGCCACACCAAATTTGGAATAAATCCCATAAACTATACGGCCAGGAGAGCACAAATTCGTAGGCGGCTAGATAGATAGATAGATAACTAGATAGATACGCTCAAAGTCGCCGAAGTTCGTTAAGAAATGCTTCGCATTTAAAACGATAACATATATAACACATGAACAGAGCACCTCGTGATTAACCCGGCCTTTGCCAATCGACTAATGATGTACGCTGCGCACCCACACATTGTCAAGTGCACTTAAATAATGCGAAGAAAGTAGATTAAAAAGGACAATAAAAACAATGAATAATAAAAATGTGCAACAAAAATCCGGCAGTATGATTCGTTTTTCTATAATTCATTTTAGTATTATTCTGTTTTACTTTTACGCATTATTTACGTCCATTTGACAATGTTTGGGTGCGCAGTGTACTTTTTTTGTCGAAGAGCAAAGGCCAGATTAGTCATTAGGTGTTCCGTTCGTGTGTTATATATGTTATCGTTTTTCGATAAACATTCAGCTGAAAGTCAGCGCTGTGCAGTGTCCACTTCTTGTCTTCGTCTGTGTTTGTCGCGCTGTTAGCCACGATGAAACAATTGAAGGACGCTTTGTACATTTCAAAGTGTGTTCGGCGAAAGCTTGTCGCAATTCGGCTGACTAGGCCACGTCTTTTTCTTTTTTTACATTCTCGGGGGGATGGCACGCCAACTGAATGTGTGCGTGTTTTCTTTTTTTTAAATTTTACCGCGAGTCGCAGCGAGACGCGACACTCATCTTCCTCCATTTCGCATGCGTTCGTTTTCTCGCGCTTTGCGCATCGTGCAGACGCCGTCCGCGTCCCAGCACTTAAATTGACAGACAATTTGTAAATTCCAAAGTGTGTTCGCCGAACGCCTGTGCCCAGTTAAACGGGGTTGGCCAAAATGGAACGCGATGCGCGCGTCTCCCTCCTTGCATGATTGGACACGCTGGGCACAGCTACGCTACGAGAGCAAAGCGCGAGCGCTGTAGAGTCCGACGCGACCAGCGTCCGTTTGCGCACCCCGGCGGCCAACTGGCACCGTGCCAGGGCACGGCTGGAGGGACGGGCGGACGGGTGGATGGACGGACGTGAGAATGACACATTAAAGGCTTTCACCTTAATATGCACTAACTCGGCCAGTATTCCATCTTACTTAGATTATGGCACATTTTTCTGCTCACGTGGGTTTCCGGTGCCTTCGGCATGGTTCACCTATGCTCAAGTGAGGATGGCATGTGATGCCATGATGTGACGTCTTACTATGAAGTAATGAGATGATTTCCGCAACACTTCGTGTGATGGAGATGATTTCTTTTTCATCATTTCATGTGTGACGCCACCACAGACTTTCGCTTTACGCACTTGGAGAGGCATCTAAGGCTTTCGCCTAAACATCGATGGAACCTGAGGCCGCTGGCCAGCAGCTCTTCCCATCGCTCCACTGTGGAATTCTGTATTGGTGCTAAGGCTGCAATGGCCTGACATTCCCACGTGACGTGGTACAGGGTAGCTTTAGCTGAGCACCATGGGCAGTGTGGAGACTATGCCGATGGATTCATTTTGTACAAGCGCCTGGGAACCGTGAAACGCCTGACAAAAGTGTTGGCCGCGATCACCGAGATTTTGAATGAATTGTGGAGTGGATGTTATGCCTTAATGGTGAAGTCACTCCCACCCTGAGAGATGAGCCGCAGCGGACATCTTGTTAGGGGCATCATGAAGTCTCAGTGTTCAGCGAAGGAAAGGGAACGTTTTCCTCCAACAGACTACAGTTACTATACAGAAAGGCCTTCTAAACAGATACCGCACAATGTGTGTATCGCACTAGAAATGCAGACGACCGCTCATTCGAGTCCGAATTCACTGTCGGTGGAGCCGAGCGCCCTATAACCATCGTGTATGCTAGGCGTGTTGCAGACATATCACAAGGTCTGTCATTCAGCCTTTTTTAATGAAATTTGTCATGCAGGATTACGGAAGCACTCTCCATTGAAGCTGTGTCGGATATGGTATTACGAACAAAGCGTATACTTGTTATTCCAGCATGTCGAATGGAAAGACATATTAATACAATTTTTTCCTTTTGTGATCCATATTACGCAAGCACACTGAAGTGATAGCTGCGCCAATCTCGCCAAACGGCGCCAAGAGGTGAAACCTGCTACATCCTGCTACATATTTGCAAAAATTGCATTATTTGTGCCAATCCTGCGCCAAGATGTTTTTTGTGGTCTTTCGCAGAGAAACAAGGCGGGAAGCGCTCTAAATTCATACTTTGCTACTGTAATTTCGAGGGGGTCACCGCAGTAGACTGGGAAGGGCTATGTATACATAGGCGCGCGCATGGGGGG
>JALIZH010021003.1:0-34154 GCA_030522465.1 Rhipicephalus appendiculatus
TGGTGTAGGTTTTGCAAACTCTTACTACGATTCCGTTTTCGAATCATGATATTACGTTTTTCTTTTCAGGTACCAGTTTTCATGGCTACTCACGCTGAAACTGGACCGACAACATTTTCAAGTCACAAGTCCGCTTCCTCCAGCCGTCACGACTTTTTGATTTACTCATAATCATAAGGAATAAATATGGAAACATGATGCCGATGTGTGCAGTTTATATTGCACGACATAACGCTATGCACATCACAGTCACACATTTTCGCGCTTTCTGTATTACTCTGCTGGAAATGGTGAGTTGTTTTGACAAGTTTTATTACAATAATGTTAAAATAAGCTTAAAATAGCCGTAGAGTCGCTTGACGCTTCGTTGGATGTCGTTTGACCCACGTAGGAGCGTCACCGGCAAGAATCGTATGACTCCCTCAGAAGTGGTACTGTGATCCTACGCAAAAGAGTCCTTGAACTCTTCCTAAGAGCGTCCCGGGACTCTCCTAGAGCGCGCCGACTTTGACCCCCAAGAGAGTCACCGTGTCTCTCCAAAGAAAGTCGTATAGGGAACGTGCACTGAGCCGGTGGCGCCGCGGTGCGGGAGTGAACGAAACGAATTGGCGTGCTCCGTGCAGCAGCCGACCCATGAGCGCAGCCGTGTCAGGGTTGTTAGCGGTGCTTCGCAATGTCACGTATGAATTTCTGTGTCGTAAACTGTGCCAATAACTATAAGAACTACGCACCTGGAACAAAGTTTTTTTCAATTTTGCGCCGTGACTGTGCTTCAGAAACCGGCGGGAACACTGGATTAGTTAGTGTACGTCGCATGAAGTAAGTGATCCCGCGGGCACGTTTATGAAGTACATGCTGTAGCTAGTTCGCTGCGAATTTACTCTCCACGCAAGTTAACTGATGTTTTCACCGTGCTGAAGGAACCGAGGAGCAGCCGGAAAAGTGATCTCGAGTCTGCAGTCTACAATTCGTTGGCGGAAGGCAATCGACAGAGCCAGCAATTCTCCCTTGTACGTTGCTGCTATTTTTCTGCCGTATCGCAGTTCGTAAACAGTAACATTAAGGAAGAAGTCCCGCATGCCAGGCAAAGTGCGTCGCAGATGGCGAGAATTTCAAAGTTTATTCCCCAGGTACTGCCATAGCCCTTAACAGCACTGTGCGTGCAAGCGAAGCCGGGCCACGCTGTTGTATTGCGCTACGTGACAGCTGAGATCGCGTGCAAAGCTGGCACGTGACAAATTTGCTCAAGGACTCATGCAGCCCGAGCAACGCCTATAAACGAAGCTGAACTACTGCACAGAAAACGTCGCGCAAATGCCACGCATTACTAAATGCAACACGTGCAGTTCGGCGACCGTACGTATTACTTGCACGCACAGCAAGGGCTTGTCTAACACATGTGAAACACAAATGTCATCGTTTACTCAACAATAAGCAGGCAAAATGGCAAGAAATAATGTTTACAAACATCGATGGTGATGGTCTATGCTTTGAGCTTTACGCCGGCCGGCCGCACGAATCGCCCTTTCAAAACACTGACGCGCATATGTGCTCCGTCACATCGACAACATGATTGATTCCGTAAATTTATGTCCTTTCTCTTCGTTTTGGGTCCCAAAAGAATCATGCTCTGTTAACTTTCTGGAAGGCTACCCGTTTTATCAAACCTGTCACCTTCGCGCACACGCACTTGCATACAACGCGGGCGTAGCTGATGGAGAGACGACGACTCGTAGCACGCCAGTTGACACTGAAGTGGCCGCAAGTCGCCACTCGCGGCGCTGGCGGCGCATAGGTGCAGTGCGCTGCTGCGCCCCCTGTAGGTGCTGCACGTTTCCCATACGTGGCAAGTCAGAACTCTCCGAAAGAGTCACACATACTCTTTTTTTCTTAGAGTGTGCGCACTAGAATGTACAGGACGACCATGATGCTTATCGTTTTCTGGTGACTCGTGCACTGCCTAGCGAAAAGCCGTAAGAATTGTCGGTGCGTTGACTATGTGACGCACGCTGGGCCGTAGCTAATCTCGGAGGCGACGTTATTATTATAATGAAGAATGCTTAATGCAGGCATGAAGCACTTGAAAATGAGTTTAAGCAGCACGTACGTCTAGAAAATATCAGTAGTAAACATTTTTGACATTTTTTAATGCATGGGCGCCCCTTTGCACTCAGCGGAACAATAAACGAATGAAGGAAGATGTCACTTGTTTCAGGACCACAACCCAAATTTGTCAACCCCCTTTCAAGCAACACCGCCTTCCATCGTAACTAATAAAACGTGACGTGCGCTGAGGGCTGGATTTGACCTTTTCGTACTATTACTTTTTTCGGAAAGCGGTGTCGCCAGAGCTCAAAAAGATTCGAGGTTTCATGAAACTCGGCCATGCTGCATATCAGCCCTGGAGTGAGATAACCAGCACGTCGATCACTGACGCGCCTTTCCCTCCCCACCCTCTTTCTCTCTATTTCTATTTGCTGTTCATGTGCTAGCTGAGAATAACACCGAAAAAGAGCAACCATAAATTACACACTTGGAATCATTTGTTTTCTGGATTTAGTGGGAGCTGATGTGACCGAGGTGGGGGGTACAGGCTGCCACCAGGCACCGGTGAAGGACAACTCTTGCGAGGCTTCTTGTTCACAAAAAACACACGTTTCATTTACATATTGACAGGAGCTTCAACAAACTAGGCCCAGAGACGCGCCTTTACATTAGAAGCACTCTCAAGAGCCGACAGGTCCTGCGAAGGCCAGAGAGCGCGCTCCTTTTATAGTGGTCCGTGCACGCGTTTCTCCTCAAGCGTTTTTACTGGAGGCGGACTGCGTGAAGCAGCAACGCCGTTACGCGTTCCCTGCAATGCACAAGGAGGTCTCCTGCGTTCTTGTGGGACGCGGACCGCGTTCTTGCGGGATGCAGGCCGCGTAGCTGAGGTAAGCCGGTGAGCGTCCCTTGTATGCTGGGTCTTAGCCTTGGCGGTTATAACAGCCCGTTCGCCGCGCCGAAGAGGTCACGTAAGGGCTGCAGTGGCGCTGCTCCCTTAAGTGGCCGTTGTGAGTCTCCGTAGGCTTCACGATGATCCTCTGCCACAAAACACACAGGCACATCACACAGCAGGTCTCTCCGTAGGCAGACTTTGGCGTCGCCACAAACCACAGCACACCAACGCCCGCTCGGTTCCAGCATACAGCTCCACAGCTGCCGAGGCCCTTTCATCGCTGCCTGGTTGTTGCCTGGTCGAAGATGGCACGAAGCGCTGCAGAAAGGCTGCAATCCACAGTCAGGTTCCTCATGTCCTCCCTGCTACGCTGTGGGACTAGTAAGCGTAGCTAGACTCCTCTTCTGCGTGGCTTAAGCGGGGCGCGATGCACTCTACCGACTACCAACGCTGAGAAAACACAGCTCTCCCGAGATCCATCACGTGTAGCTTACTGCAAAGGCTTCTTAATTTTTTTCGCACACGAGAAGCCTACACCATTGTGGTGACCAGTTAACATTACGCTTAAGTGACAGCTCCCCAAACCGTGCGAGGGAAACTTTTCGCATGCTCAACAGACTCTAGACAGAAAGAGGCTTTTAAACGAGTTCTTTGTAAGGCATATCTCAGCACCCGCATTGAACCGCCCGGACGCTTCGCGCAATTTCACTTTACAGTGCAGCAAAGAGGAGGTTCAAATCAAATAATTTCTTTCCGGACGCTGGGAGACAGGAGGGTCTGAACGACCCCTACCAGCATGCAAACGTCTATCTCTGCCTCAAAATCTGAGAGACAAAAAGTCTCTGAGGAAGTTCCCACCGCAACCCGAGACACCACAGAAAATTCAGCCGTTTCCTCCCCTCTGAATAGGTTGTGCTCTGGAAATTTATCACCTTCTTCATCACTTGTGCATCTTTATCGCTGCATTCCACAAAACTCAAAGTTTCATTCCAGCTATCCTGCCTATACCCAAGCACGGCCGACCGTATACCTCCTGCTTTAACGAGCGCTTGTGCACTTCTTTCCAGCTCACTCGAAGAAATGGCATCTGTCCCAAGCAGAGAAGTCAAACCTTTCTTTGCGTGTGAGTCATCCTGGTTTTCGGCCATGCTTTTGACGACTGGCGGAGGACGCAGTGCTCACCAGCTTGCACAGCCGCGCGTTCAACGTTTCTCTCGCCCGGTGTATTCTGAATTCCTAAGTTTACTGTACCCTGAACACCGGTACGTGCGCCTGCAGAATCGGAAGCTCAAGCCTCAATCGTTCAAGCTCCCTTTCTTGAGCTGCAGCTTCTTCCTTACGCCTGGCGCTCTCTCTTTCCAACGCAAGACGCTCCCGTTCATCGTCTTCTCGCGCCTTATCCATCCTCTCCTGAATGAGCCCCCAGTACTCATAAAGCTCCTCCTCATCCGTGCCGGACTCCTTAATTGGCTGTATTAACTGAGACTTTCTGTTATACTCGCGAGCTGAATCCCCAGCTCCTCGCACAAGAGCACTAAATCCGGTTTTCTGAACTTGTTCAAATCCATGGTCACCCCGTGCAGACTTCCGTTGCTCAATTTGCCGTGACGGTACCTCTAATTAACACAAACCTTCACGAAGCAGCAGCCAGTCTACCCCTTTGGGTAAACATCACCATCTATCCAAAACACCTGGTGGAATCTCTACGGAAAGTGAGCACTCACCAGCATCGGCACCAGGAAAGAACACGAACCGGATATGATCCCGGCGCTGCCAACTATAGGCACCCCACACTGACCAGAGGGCGCGATGGAGCTCTTGTGGGACGCCTAAACATTGACGGCACCGACCGCCAGGGATACCAAAAAAATGAAACGCTCGCTGAACACATCGACGCGCTCAAGTGTCTCCCTTCTGGGCGCGTTTTCAAGGAACGCTTTGTGAGTGCGTCCGTAATCACCCGTGACCGCCCTCCCCCCCATTTAAAAGAAGTGCACATGTGCCCTGGCGGGTCCGTTCTTGCTGCCTCTACTCGCTAGGCTATGTAGTGGCGCGCCTTTTTTTTTTTTTGCTGCGTCTACTCGCTAGGCTGTGTGTTCTGGCGCTACCGTCGGATCTCGTAAACTGCATTGCAGGGTGCCTATATTCGGCGAGAACTTTTCTTGGCACTGGAGCGAAGGCTACGGAGGCGGGGCTTCTGCACATGTACTACTACGCGAAGTAGTCCGGTATGTCATGCGTTCCGTACCGCAGTAGAAAGTGATGGCTGTGTGCGATCAGCGTTTCATATGGACGCAGACGCCGCTTGGCGTTCGAGGTATACGTAAAAGGCGCGGCTTTCTCATGCGTTCAAAAAACGCGAAGTGACAACTCATAAATTAAAACAAATACGGATATCTTACTGGTGTGAGCTGCGTCCGGTGTGAAAGAGCTACATGCAAGAAATGGAGGCAGTGTTTTTCATATCGCACGTAGCACATAAGGACACAATAGTAGGACCACATTCATTAGCGGTAGGATACGCGCGAATTGGCTCTGTAGCCTTCACTGCAGTGCCAAGAAAAGTTGTCGCCGAGTATAGTTGATGTGACCGAAGAGGGGGTACAGGCTGCCACCCAGGCGCCGGTGAAGGACAACTCTTGCGAGGCTTCTTGCTCACAAAAACACACGTTTAATTTACATATTTACAGGAGCTTCAACAAACTAGGCGTAGATACGCGCCTTTACATTACAAGCGCTCACAAGAGCCGACAGGTCCTGCGAAGGCCAGAAAGCGTGCTCCTTTCCGTGGACGCGCTTCTCCTCAAGCGTTTTCACTGGACGGGGACAGCGTGAAGCAGCAACGCCGTTAGGCGTTGCCTGCAGTGCACAAGGAGGTCTCCTGCGTTCTTGTGGGACGCGGACCGCGTTCTTGTGGGCCGCGTAGGTGAGGTAAGCCGGTGGGCATCCCTTGCAGGCCGGTTCGTTCAAATCTATTCATCTTCAAGCAGAACGGGGTTCCATACAGGGTGGTTGGTGTTCTGCCCCTCCCTCATTTACTGCTCAAGAAAGCAGCAAATGACACACGGCCAGAACACAATCCGCCCTCATCGGAGTGGCATTAAGGCTTGAGGAGACATAGGCCATTATCTCTTCTGTCACGCTTCCGGTAATTACAACTGCACAGAAGCTTTTATAAATTGTTCAGGAAAATTAATTCATATGAAAGCACAGAAAGCTGAATTTCCTGCAATTCCGCAAAGTCAAAGTGCCCCATCTGTTCTGGTTTAGCTCATGTATTTAATTTTTTCAATCTCTCACGCACAACTAATGACCTGAGAAAAAAAAGTTTGGTGCATCTTCCCAAGGGGTACCCTGATGGGACGCGAAGCAGCAGTGTTGCGCACGGGTGGCGTCACGGGTTGAACGGCGCTAACGCGGGTGCTGCGGTGAGCGCTGGAAGATTCGTTTGAAGCGATGGCTGGCGTAGGTCTTGTCGTTGCGCGTCAGGTGGCAGCTGCGGGCGCTGCGGCGAGCGCGCGGCAGGCGAGGGAGTGAGTGACGTCAGCGCGCATTGCGATGGGAGCGTGACGTCAACGCGCAGCTGCGGCTTGACCTACTTGGCAACGCACCAACACCTGCGGCGAGGGGAGCGCGTTGCGGCGCGTTCGTACGCACGGAGGGAGGGACAGCGTTACACAACCTAGTCAAAGAGTTGCTTCGCACCTAAAAAGCTTCCATCTGGGCCATCTGGTCGAGATTAAATAGATGCATATTAGCGCGAACTAGAAAACATAGACACGAGAAAGAAGTAGGAGAAAGCAGAAAGGGCGAGCGCTAAACTTCAGCGATTTATTCGAAATGTGATGCCAGGGAAGTACAACAATTTGCGCATGTGTGTGTCAATATCAGAAAAACGTAATCGCACTGACATATCAGAGAGCTGCATCTCATTTTCAAAAATGATGAAGTGTTACCATGAGTTAGGGTGAAAAATGCGTGCCTTTTTTGTCACTATTTCGAATCAAAGTTGATTGGCTAATCACTATAATTATTCAAGCAGGTTGTGGAAACAAACGCGTCATTTCATTTCATTGTCTGCGACATATTTATTTACATTGTTGGTCTGAATTTTCACTACGTAAACGGTGCTCTCTTACAGTTGTGGCAACCTGTCCCATTGCGTACTCAAATTTTGCTTGATTCGGGACTATTTACAGTTTCTCTGCCATTTCCCTACAATGAGTTTTTTTAGGTCAGCTATTGATACGTTATCTAATAAATTTAACATTTTCATGGCTAGCGGGTGTTTTACAAAGGTGCTCATGCGTGAGAGAACTGAATAAGTCTATCTATCTTATTTTCGCTTTTTAATCATTACAAGAACATATGCGCTGTCTAAGCTGTGCGCTCTGTTTTAAAATCTCGACGCTTAGCCGTATCTTCTCATTACTAATCTGATCGTTTCCTTCGAACATGTCTTGAACATCAAATGTGTACAGCTGAAGTCTACAGAAATCACATACAAACTCTGAAGAATAATTTGCTTAAGCACACATTACCTGGGGCGCCGACCATCATTCCATCATATACATCTTTATTAGAGAGCACGGCGATCTTCGTGAACGTTCCATTTAGGTAGTTGCTGGTCCTGTTGAAGAGCCACGCTTATTAGCAAAGCAGTAACATTCAGAAAAAGGTTTCGAATACTTACACGTTTCCCCTCCACACATAACTTCTGGTAAACAATGTGTAAGTGGGGGTTGTTTTATTTACTTGATCTACTTTGCAGAAAATAGTGGTATGCGCAATTGTGGTGTTTAACGTCCATATTATTTCATCGGTTGTGTAAAACTGTAAAAAAACAATATACGGCATGTTGCAGTAATCAATACAAACACCTAATAAAGTTGGCTTATTTTTAGCTCATTGTTGCGCACCTCAACGTTCATAAGTTCCAAATCATATATAAAAGAAAGTTGCATTTTAGCAGTACGACAGGTACGACTAAGCCGCATAAAATGGTACTAACAATGAGTTCAATGTTAAACTAGTACGGCGCATTTCACAAAGTGCTATCTTAAAAGAATATACAGAATGACCACAATTCAAACATTTCACAAATATAAAGAATATATAGTGCCAGCTGGATCAAGACATTCTATATTATGGAGCAATCCTAACAAAATACGGAATGAGCGCAACAGAAGTAGTCCCAGTTGGATGAGAGCTGGCTTCTTTCGAATCACCAGCTGCTTTTTTCGTGAAAAATATCTAAAACTCGGAAGAGTTGTTTTATAAAGTTCCTGTAAAGTCCTGTAATTTTATTTTCATTCTCTTCGTTCTAGTCCACTCAGTAAAAAAAAATTTAGTTGATGCAGACTGACCCAGTCAGCCGCGACAGTGTTACTAAATAACATTAAGAATCAAGGCCACCACTTAATCTTTTAACTGAATAAGGGCGCGCACACAGACACGGACACTAGAAGAAAAAAAATGCACACTAGTGTCCGTGTCTGTGTGCGCGGCCTTATTCAGTTAAAATATGAACCAATACCAACTAGCCCAATTAGCCGTGCTACTGCCACCACTTAAGATATGTGAAAAAGGAATTAGCTTATTTTTTAGACCTGGCCGTTCCATGCCGCGAACTACCTATATGAATGGTGCCCTCCAAAGCGACTAAGTACTTTGTTCTGCCGAGAATCTGGCCGGAAGTGGGCTTGTACTGGTACATATTGTTACGCACGAAAAGACCGGGGCGTATACGAGCGAAGGGGCCGTTTATTAGGTCGCGAAGGTGAGCGCAGGAGCGGCCAACAGGTTGAGAAGTGTCAGCGTCGTCGTCTTCCCTCTAGCTGCCTCGGAGCGGCAAGCACGTGCACCGGTCTTCGTTTGCTTCGTCCTTATGCGCAACATTCCTCTCCTCGCAGACGAAGGCCGCCGGGCGAGTCAGTCTAGGTGTCTCGCCGTGAACAGTTTCAAGCGGGCGACATGAACCACTTGGGTCTTGGCAGCTCGTCTACCACTCGTCGTAAGACGAGCTATGGTGTAGGTGACCTCAGTGAGTCTGGTGATAACAACAAATGGCCCATCGTATGTGGCCGAAAACTTTAGGCATAGCCAGGCTAAATCACCTGGTCGGTAGGTTACTGGTCGGTGGTGGATGTCGTAGCGTGCTTTCGTTCTGTCTTCAGATGCCAAGGTGCGTAATCGAGCTATACGACGCGCCTCTTCAGCAATGCAGAGGGTTTCGGCGACTGTGACGTTTTCGTGATCACAGAAAGGGAAAACAGTGTCGATGGTGTGCCGGCGTGGACGTGCGTACAGCAAAAAGAAGGGGCTGTAGCCGGTAGTCTCGTGCTTGGCGGTGTTGAATGCATACGTGATGAAAGGTAGTACGTCATCCCAGTTCTTATGATCGGATGAGACATACATAGACAACATGTTGATAAGGGTCCGGTTGGTGCGCTCAGTAAGCCCGTTCGTTTGTGGATGGTATGGTGTCGAGTGACGCAAGCGGGATTCACACAAACGAAGAAGCTCCTCCACGGCATCCGCGGTGAATTGTCGTCCACGGTCGCTGATGATCACGCGAGGTGGGCCGTGTCGCAGGATAACGTGTTGCAGCAGGAACAATGAGACGTCGCTGGCAGTTGCGGTGGGAACGGCCGCCGTCTCGCAGTAACGTGTCAGGTAGTCAACACAAACTACTATCCAACGGTTACCCTTAGCCGTTTTTGGGAAAGGACCCAGGAAGTCAATGCCCACTTGCTGGAAAGGTGTACTTGGAGGTGGCATCGGCTGGAGGAGACCTGCTGGAGCTGTAGATGGGCGTTTGTGGCGCTGCCACTGCGTGCAGCTGGCCACATACAGCTCAACAGAATGTCGCATTCCCGGCCAATAAAAACGTTCCTTAGTACGGTAGAGCGTCCGCGCAGAACCTAAATGACCGGGGGTAGGGTCGTCGTGCATAGCACTCAGAATCGCTGAACGAAGGCTCTCCGGCACCACCAGGAGAAAACGTGCACCAGTGCTGGAAAAATTCTTCTTATACAAAATACCATCACGTACACAGAAATGGCGGCCTGTAGTAGGGGCGGACGTAGCGGGAAAGAGCGATGTTAACTTAGTGTCCTTGCGCTGTTCATTTTTGAAAGTGTCGAGGTCTGGAAACTTCGCCGATACGGAAGCAACAAGGTGGTCGAAGTCATCGGCGTCACAGTCCGTTGTGCTGAGTGGCACACGGGAGAGGCAATCCGCATCGGCGTGTCGTCGACCACTCTTATAAGAGACGGTGAAGGTGTACTCTTGCAGCCTAAGCGCCCACCGTGCGAGGCGGCCACAAGGATCGCGAAGGTTTACAAGCCAACACAGCGAGTGGTGGTCAGTGACAACTGTAAATGGCCGTCCCTACAGGTAAGAACAAAACCGCTGAATCGCAAATATGACTGCCAGACATTCTTGTTCCGTGACAGTGTAATTCTGTTCGGGCCGGCTTAGTGAGCGACTTGCGTAAGCAATAACGTGTTCGCGGTCACCGTAGCGCTGTACTAGGACGGCACCAATACCTATGCCACTGGCATCCGTATGAAGTTCTGTCGGAGCCGAAGGATTGAAGTGCTGAAGGACAGGTCGTGACGTCAGCAGAAACTTCAGTTGACGAAAAGAAGAATCGCACTCCGGAGTCCACTCAAAGTGATTCTCCTTTCGTAGTAGGCACGTGAGCGGATACGCAACGTCGGCGAATTTGGGAATAAACCGCCGGAAATAGGAACAAAGCCCCCGAAAACTACGGAGTTCCTTGACGGAACGCGGGGGCACTGAACGCTTCAACGGCCGCTGTCTTCTGGGGATCAGGGCGGATGCCATCCTTATCGACGAGATGCCCAAGCACAAGTGTTTGGCGGTCTCCGAAGTGGCACTTCTTCGAGTTTAAGACAAGACCAGCGTTCCGGATGCAGTTCAGAACGATATCAAGCCTCGAGTTGTGCTCCTCGAATGTGCGGCCAAAAATGACGACGTCGTCGAGGTTGCACATGCAGATGTTCCACTTCAAGCCACGCAGAATGGTATCTATAAATCTCTCGAACGTCGCCGGAGCGCTGCACAGCCCGAATGGCATGACATTAAAGTAAGAGGCGGAATGTAGGCAGTCGATTGCGTCATCAATACGTGGTAGAGGATACACGTCCTTTTTTGTTACGGCATTCAATCGACGATAGTCGACGCAAAATCTCCAAGATCCATCTTTCTTTTTAACAAGAATCACTGGAGCTGCCCACGGACTTGCCGACTCTTGTATAACTCCCTTTTTCATCATCTCTTGCACTTGGTCATTGATAATTTGGCGCTCTGACGGTGAAACACGATATGGGTTTTGTCGAATCGGAGTTGCGGAACCCGTCTTGATGGTATGACGTGTTCGAGACGCAGGGATGGCGGGTATTTTATCCTTCTGCGCAAAGTCAAATATCGAAACGTGTTTCGAAAGCACACTCACTAATGTTCGGCGTTCACTTGTGCTAAGAGACTTATTTATCATTGACAAAAGGGCCGTTTCCGAACTGTGACCATCAGGTTCTTCCGGCACATCCGTAAGTTCAGCCACCAATAAGGGCACGTGCTCTCTGCTGACCAATGCTAATTTCAAACGGTCTGGTAATATCACGAGCTCTGAAGAACAGTTCACGGCCCATAAGTCAGTGCGTCCACCGTTGATGGACACCACAAAATGGGGAAGCAACACATTCTTCTTTGCACAGTTTATGTGCATCGGCTCTACGCTTGCATCGAAGCAGTCGTAGTCGGCGCCGGAACAGATAACAGGCACACGAACAGTGGATGACGCAGGTATGACCATATCGCCACAGACACACAATGTAGTTTCGCCTTCCGCAGAGTTTTCCAGGATTCCTGATGGCATCCGACCATTCACAAATACTTTCCCAGTGCGGCAGTCGACAGTGGCACCGCACTCCCGCAAGAAGTCCATGCCCAGAATAACGTGATGAGTCGACCGGGGTATAACTGCGAACTCCGTCGGAATAACATGACCTCCCAAAAGCACGTCAGCACTGCACACGCCAACAGGACTCAACGGCTCGCCACTCACTCCACAGAACTTTGAAATTTCGTCCCACTTAAACACAACCTTTCGCCCCTAACACCTCTTTAAAATAAAGACTCATTACCGAAATTGTCGCCCCTGTGTCCACCAGGGCCATCACAGGCACATCATCAACAAGAACACGTACTTTGTTTTTTGAGCATCAACACAGGAGGTATTTCTGTCAGTAGCACATCTCCAGCGACCTCACCTCCATCGGCCGCGCTAGCTAGGTTTTCCGGTGGCGAAGGGGACGTGGTGCGCCTCAGCGGGGATGGAGAACGAGGAGCACGTGGTCGCGGTGGAGGCGTCAAACTCCTGTCAGATGCCGGCGAGTGGTTCCGGATGCTGCTTGTCCAATAGTCGTCGCCAGGTGGTGCTGGCCGTGGGACACCGTGAGGCCTTTCGGAAGGTCGTGAAAAGTCTGATGGCTGGCCATATCGCGGAGCTGCACGACGGTTGCAACACCGTGATATATGACCCGGGACACCGCAGGAGTAGCACACCGGCAGAGGTCGATACCTTGGTTGCTCTTCAATAAAATGAGTGTCATCGTTCGCTCTTGTATAGCGGGCAGGTTGTTCGTCGGAGATGTCATGACGATAGGTCGAGCGTCGGGGAGGCGCGCGCAAAGCACGTCGATCATAGCGCGAAGTTGGAAAGCGCGTGGTCATCTTTGACTGTGGGACTGGGCTGTACTCCATAGCCGCTGCGGTAATCGTCGGTTGCCAAGGGGCCGGAAGAGGCGCATTTGTAGCCTCACGCGGCGTGTAGACCTCACGTTGATCAACTGTTGAACGCAACATTTCTTGGCGGGAGAGTTCCTCGCGGACAATCTGTCGAATGGTCGAAGAAATGTCGAGGCAATGGCTCGTGTCTACACTGGCAACAGTCGTGACGTTCGCCAGCCGACCAAACTTTGGCGTTATCCGACGCATCTTCAGCGTTTCAAAAGTTCTGCAGTGCCGAATGAAGTCGGACACAGAACTGAGGCTCTCCTTTCCGATGAGAAAAATATACACGTCCTCAGCCACTCCTTTCAGCAAATGCCCGACTTTATCTTCTTCCGACATACTAGCGCTGAGCACCTTTCACAACCTCAATACTTCTTCGATATATGTCGTGCACGTCTCACCTGGGAGTTGCGCTCATTGCGACAGCGTCTCCTCAGCGCGCTTTTTTTTCGCGACTGAGTCTCCGAAACACGCCTTTAGCTCCCGAACGAAAAGATTCCAAGTTGTAAGCGCGTCCTCGTGGTTCTCATATCACACAAGTGCGGTGTCAGTCAGGGAGAACACCACGTTGGTGAGCTGAGCGGCTGTGTCCCATCCGTTGGACTTGCTCACTCGCTTGTACTGGACGAGCCAGGCGTCAACGTCTTCTCCCGCTTTACCTCCGAAGGGCGGTGGGACTCGGTAGTACTGCAGCGGACCACAAGGTGCTGCTTTGGGAGCGTCTCCTTCTTCGGGCATGTTGGAGGCTATCTCGTCAGATGGCGGGAGGCCAGCAAGTCGACGGCTTCGACGAAGCTGCAGCAGTGATGGTTCCGTCGTCGTGAGCGCCTACCCCGCACCTCCACCACTCTGTTACGCACGAAAAGACTGGGGCGTATACGAGCGAAGGGGCCGTTTATTAGGTCGCGAAGGTGAGCGCAGGAGCGGCCAACAGGTTGAGAAGTGTCAGCGTCGTCGTCTTCCCTCTAGCTGCCTCGGAGCGGCAAGCACGTGCACCGGTCTTCGTTTGCTTCGTCCTTATGCGCAACAATATTATACCGGCCGGCACCCGACGGCGATGCTTTTGCACTTCCGGTTAGTGGCGGATGCTGGACAGTTTTACGAAGGATAACGCGACTTCAATGTCAACAAGCCTCCGCCATTCACTGGCTCTGAAATTTGACATGGCAGCATTTGCTTGAAGGTGTCTAGCGTACTGTTTTTAAACATTTGGTGCCCGTCAATCCACGTCGCCTGCAGAATGTTATCAAATAAGCTTACCTCGTTATAGCTGAGTTAAACGACCTAGTTACAGCGGCCTCCTCAGCAGGGTGGCTTGCTTCTATGCGGTGCTTAATAAGAAATGCGGACTTCGTGTCTCAAAAAACAAATGTGCGATATGTATCTACATGAAGTCGGCAACTGTGTCTTGCGTCTCTTGGCATAGGTTTCCTGCCTGAATCGCTAAACGCACTTCAAGTTGATTTGAGTTAGATTTACAAATTCTACCTCGATAGCACCACGAAGAAAGAAATCTGCGCCTGAATGAACAAAATTTGCCGGACCTTATCATATGCAAACCATATCTTGGCAAGACGACTTCCAATCTATCTATATATCTATCTATCTATCTATCTATCTATCTATCTATTTATTTATCTATCTATCTATCCATCTATCCGCCTACGTCTGGGTGCTCTCGTGATCGCCTCCTTAACTTGGTTCAGACCAAAATTGGTATGCGAGGGTGAGGGGGGTTGGACGAATATGACTGTCTGGTCATAACATGAATAACGTGACATTCCGGTTCGTGCGTCTTGAAACCCTTTCCTCGAGACCCGTGTGACACATAGCCGTATACCACGGGCCGTGATATGCGGGTATGGGCCACAGGTGATTCACAGTCTATATCTACCCAGGAATGGTGTGAACAGGCATTGGTAATTTAAATGCGAGAGCGTTAAGAAAAACCTACGTGGGCAGCGTTGACCCTACGAATGCAACGAATAAAGGTAAGGATCCCAACGGAAATAAAATGCAAGCATTGTGTGTGACAATCATGTATTCTACCTCACAGCCACGGCAGGTCCTGAAACTGCTTCGGAAGAAGGCCCTATGCAGGCGTAATATTGGTGCAACGTCAACTGAGGTTACATTGCTGGCTATGTAATTTTATAATAAGTGAATAAACACTGCATACGTCCTCCCATGATACAGGCGTCATGTCCGGTTAACGACAGTTGAGTTGTGTTTCCAGTGTTGGCTCCCGCTTGTTAGCAGTCTAATAAACATTACATTTGTATTTCTATGGTTCAGTAAACTATATTCATGCGTTGCTCGACACCGGAGGAATACGCTGACGAAAGTTGCATATGCTATTGATGTCAGCGGACAGTAAAGTGCACTTTCTTTCGATAATACTGAGGTCTGTGCTGTAACGGAGGTGTTGTCGTTACGTCAGACCATAGGTTACCCTTTCAAGGCCAGTGTAGTCGACGTTCCTGGTAAGCCCACAATGAGCACTCAACTACACGCCTACAAAAAAGACGTCGATCCACCTGGTACGCTTGGCTGACAGCCAAAAATGCAGCATAGACCATTACTACACGACTGCTTCACATGGCAACCATTCTCACAAGGCGGCAGATCTGCCTAATATTTTTTAAGACAGCTTCAATACAGAAATTGCGATAAAACAAAACAAGTTCACAGAATAAATATCTTCCTCTGCTATTACGTTTGACGCCTTCTGACGGGATTTGATTCGGGTTTGGTAGAAATATCCACCTCACTAATCTTTTATCTGCTCTCTGACGTAATTCATGAGCATGTGCTTATGACCAGCTTATTAGTGTGTCTGCCTTTAAGAACGTTCCTTATTCAATCCATCGATAATTTGAAACCCCAAATAGTTGAAGAGCAACATGTCCAGACGATGTTGTACTCACCCACCCTACGGACACTACACGTAGAGATCGTGGTATATCGGGGAAACGTTTACCGCCCAATAACATAATAGCGCCTGCAGCGATGATTAGACACTCAGTCAAGCGCGATCAGGTGCCACGTATCCAAGAGATATGTACACTTGCTGTCACGTTTTCGTGCCACTGGAGAATGTCGTAGTCGGGCTGTTCAAGATGAAGTTCCCTATTGGGCGAACTTGTGCCCCGT
Source organism: Rhipicephalus appendiculatus (assembly GCA_030522465.1). Classification (NCBI taxonomy): domain Eukaryota; kingdom Metazoa; phylum Arthropoda; class Arachnida; order Ixodida; family Ixodidae; genus Rhipicephalus; species Rhipicephalus appendiculatus. The sequence goes on from JALIZH010021003.1 coordinate 15,914, forward strand.
CAAAAAAAGTCAAAAGTGCTAACAATGCACGACCTACACTGATAGCGATGATCACAGTCGTCGGTCGTCGGTAATGTGCTGTTCTGTGAAATTCGCTGACTTTTATACATGCGTTATGGAACGTTTCAGATTATCGCTGGTGCTCTCGACAGCTTTAGAATAAACTCGGTAACTCGGTAAATGCGTAAGCGTGTAAGAAAGGTAAACGTGAAGTAATAACTCGATAAACGCTTAATCTAAAGAGCCTGAAGCAACCTTGAAGCATCCAAACATTGCGGCGTGGCCGGTTACACGATCGGTGGTAACTAGTTATTGCGGGCTAAGTCCGCTTATAATAAAAATAAAATAAATAAGCCCTAGTGGCAATCAATAACTCGCACACAAGGTATGCGACGAAGACAGTGCAATCTCTTACGTCACAATGCAATAATCAAACGATGAAGACTGTGATATCTTATTAAAGACGGCTACGTAAATCACAGCGTGAAATAGCGCGGACGCACTCACGTGGCTGCCAGTGTGAGCTTGGTCAAGTATGGTCCTGCCAATAGCACGGTGTAATATAATCTATTTACAATCCTATGTTTGAAAATGCCGCATACCTGTGGTTCATACAAAGCCGCGAGATGGGGCGAACTGTGTGTGTCCGAATCAGGGTGACCCGATGTTCCTCCTCGCCCGCCGCTTCATGGAATGTGGCGACATTCATTGTTGGTACATCCACAAAAGAAGTGCCCACCGTTTCGCTCACGCCTCACGGTCGTGGAGGAGAATCATCGTGGTACCCTAGTCTTAATGAGCCTTTCTGTCTGAGTAGTTTGCATCACAAATCTTGCCGACGCCTACTCCTTGATGCTAGCACTAGACAGCTTGGAGATATAATTACATAGAAGCTGCGACACGAATAAGGAAAAATTCTGTTTTATAAACTACCTATGTTTTCTTCTTCCCTGAGAAAGCGAATGTGACTATATATGGCAAGCAACTCTCGAACTTCTCTTTCAAAGCGCGTGTGGGTGCCGTTTTAGATGCGAAAGAGTATTATGGCGGAGCTCAATCCGGTGTGCGTGCGGTGTCCGCGCCCTTACTGCGCATGCGCCAACTCTGCCCCCTCTCGCGTGAGCTGTGTTTTGGGCCAGATACGAGCCTAGGACCCCTTCCCCTCCCTCCCATCTACAGGAGTCCCGAGAAGAACAGCACTATGCGCACCGCTCGTCTCAATCCCGTGGCCCCAACCCAAGCTTGTTGACAAACCTTTCCGAGCCCTTTCCCAAACAGAGACACCTACTCTCACACATGTGGACACAGTCCTCTTCCGCCCTACTGACAGGAAGGTATCCTTCCGGCCTCTTACGCACCAAGCCATCTCTGCCTCTCTTGCTCCCATTGATGCAGATGTGCGTGTGAGAGTTCACTTTCGGCGCAATGTGGTCGCGGCCGACGTTGCTCCGGGCACACCCCTAGCCACCCTCCTCGCTAGTGCCGACGTCTGCGGCTTTCCCAGTGCGAGCAAAGAAGGCAACCACCAACACCTGCAGTGGTGTTGTATACAACGTGGACCCTTCCATAGGCAAGGAAGACATCATTGTGAAGGTTACGTCGCAGCTCCCCAGCCTAGAGTGCTCCCGTACTGGCCGGAAGATTCTTGTGACGTTCGGCGGGTCCAAACCTACCGCTGACAAACAGCGCCGCATTGTGCGCCCCTTACGGCCACGCCCCACCTCAGCGCACCCGCTGTGCCCACTACGGCCAATAGACGTTACGTGCACGTCCACCAGGCGCTGTGTGCGATGTGGAGGGCCCTATCCCTCGGCTGAGTGCGCGGCTGAGGCCGAAGTGTTTGTTCTGTGGCGCAAAACACCTTGCCACGGAACCGCGCTACCCTCGTTGGCAGGAGGAGCGTCGCGTCCTTGAGCTGCGCAAGGAGTCTACGACGCCCATTTCGCGTAGTGAGACCCTCGTCCTTGTGCGGGCATCAGACACCAACGCTTCCGCTAACCTCGCAAAGCAACGAATCTACAGCCCAGTAACTCCCCACCACCGGTGTCACTGCTCCCCGCAGCCGCGACCAGCGAAAAGAAGGGCTCTGCCGTCTCACTCTTGGTGGCACCACTCACAGCGGCACTGGAGTTTTCGCCCTCAGATTGCCCCATTTGCCCGTTCTGAACTGCAGCGCTGGCCATCCAACCGGCGCTAACCCAGGATGGCGAGTAACGGTCTCCGCAAAACTAGGCCGCGCATATTGCAGTGGAACTGCGATTCACTGCGCCGCCGACAAGCCGTGCTTGCGGCGATCCTTCCCCCCTGCGCGACTACCACGTTCTGGCCTTCCAGGAAATGAACATTCGCGCGGAGCAGGCATCGTTGCCAGGCTACATCGGCTACAGCGGCCCCACACAGTGTGCGCGGCGTGATTGCACCAGTGTTCTGCGCGGTGACGCTCTCTACCCACTCGGGAAGCCGCACGCACTCTCTACATCCGATCAACGCTACCTCACGCTCTCATCCCCACGGAACAATATACCAGTGAAAGATGTGAGTGTGTGGCCGCCACGGTTCGTGTAGACCAGTGGTCTCAAACTCATCTCAGGCGGCGGGCCGCAGTCACAGAATTTAGTACCGCAGGGGCCGCGGGTCAGGGAAGAAGGTAAGAGTGTCGGTGGGGGAGGGGGGGATGGATGGATGGTGGAACTTTATTTATAGTCCTGAGAGACGCGACTAGCGTGCAGTGGGCTTCTCCCAGGTTCAGACAGGAAGGCTAAGCCTGACCGCCACATCGTGGGTTCTCTGGACGGCCCAAAGCTGATCCCCCTTGTTGGGGCTTCTGATGGCGGAGCACCACTTGGCTGGGTTGGCTTGTTCACTGCCCAGTAACGAGGGGTATCGCCAGAGCATATGCTTTAAGTTAGCTACTTCCCCACAACGGGGACACGAGCTGCTAGTGTAAATTATTCCCAGTAAATTTTGTGAAATAAGGCCAGATTTGGATATGAATCAGTCTGTAGGAGTCTAAGCGTCATGGCCTGGGCTCTGTGTAGTTTCCTCTGAGGATGGGGGTAGACCCTCCTGCTTAGGTAGAAGTTCTGCGTAATTTCATTGTATGTGGTGGGCTGATCTCTATTGTCTAACGTCGTGGGCTGGGGAGAACCTCCGTGGGCGCGGAACGTCATACCTCACGCCTTGGAGTGGGCCAGCAGGTTGGTGGGGCCTCCTTCAAAATGGCGCAAGTGAGCAGGGAACCACGTTAAGATGTCTTCTTCACCAAGAATACGGCGTGCTTCCTTGGCGATTGCGCCGACGGCGAAGACACGGACGGCTGCCCGTGACTCACTGTATACGTTCGCGGGCCTCTCGTCGAGGAGAGCGACGGCGATGGCTACCTGCTCGGCAGCGTTCGAGGAGGAAAATTCGATCGATGCGGCGTTGATGACCGAACCAACTTGGTCGACCGAGACCACTGCGTATTTGTTGCTGTTCCTGTACCGGGCCACGTCGACAAAACAGCTCTCCCCAGGGATCTCGGCTACCCTGCGGAGGATCGCCACCACCCTAGCCCGTCTTCTTCGCGTGTTTCGCAGCGGACGCATATTGCGCGGAATGGGGGCAATGATGATTTGTTCACGTTATCTTCTTGACAATCCCTGGTAATTGTCGTCCACCGTGGCCACCGAGATAACCATGGCCATCAGTAGTCGCCTCCCAGCCTTCGTGCCCGAGAATCTGATGACCTGTGCCCTCTCCTGTGCCTCCGCAATCTCCTCGAGCGTATTGTGCATTCCCAGCTGGAGGAGTCGTTCCGTTTGCGTGTAGTTCGGGATACCAAAGCGGATCATGGCGTTTAACTTATTACGCTCAGCCCTCCTCCAGACATGCATGGCCGCGACGTAGGTAAAGTGGCACAGTAAGAACGCGCGGAAAAGCCTGACCAGGTTATCTTCTGCAAGACAGCTGCGTATGTTGGCGACCCTCCTTATAAGGGTCGCCAACATTTCTTTTTCTCGAGCCGGATCGTTTCGCTATTGGTAATATTCTCGGCAAACGTTACCATTGAAAAGAAAACATTTCACATATATCATATATGGGTCATTTTTGAAGAGGATTTGGGGCCAGGATTCCATCCAACATGTCAATACCGATCTCCAAAATGAGTATAATCTGGACGCCAATTCTGAAATACTGTTTTAGGTGCTGAGCATCTTATGCTCGGGGGCTATATCCGTGCCTCCCGCGTCCGGCCACTTTCATGAAGTAGGGAAGCACCCATTATGCGAACCAGAACACTGTAGTAATATGAAGGCCGTCAACCACTACCACAGACATCAGAGTCATGGCCGAGAGCACAGAGAGGCTGCTTAGCAATGGATAGGCAGGTGGTGTCTGTCGCCCAGGTTGACCCCATTCGTTGATCTTGCTTGCATGAAGGGGGGCTTAGTCCGTCCCTCCTTCCCGCGTTGCACACCATCACAGCGCATGCGCTTTCCCTCTCCCTCTCGCCTACGCTCACCACCTTTCTCTCCTCTAGGAATCATCTACCCTGCGGAGCGGCCCCCGCGTCCCACACCCATACAGCGCATGCGCGTCCCCCTCCCCCCCCTATCCTCTCCTGCGCTCACCCCCTTTCTCTACTCAGGGATTCATCTACTCTACGGAGCGGCCTCCGCGTCCCACATCCCCACAGTGCATGCGCGTTTCTCCCCCTCTCTCCTCTAGGAATCCTCTACTCTACGGAGTGGCTCCCGCGTCCCACACCCCCACAGCGCATGCGCGTCCCCCTCTCCTCTCCTACGATCCCCCCCCGTCATCTCCTCTAGAAATCCTCTACGGAGCGGCGCGCACGACAGGTGGTGTGACAGCTGCATACTCCGCTGGGGGCGCCACGGTAGTTCCGCGGTATGAAAATGACGGAGCGCGCGCGCCTCATTATCTCTCCTGTGCAGCGCCGCGATGAGCGCCCAGACTGCTGCCGTGAAATGAGAGCGGCGACGTTCCTCCCGCTCAAGCTAATTCTCTCCCCGCTGCTTCGCATCGACACATGCTTCTCTTGAGCGGGGAGATGGGGAATTTTTTAGATGCGAAGCATCTTATGCTCGGGGCTCTGTCCGTCCCTCCCTCGTCCCGCGCGTCCCCCGTCCCGCGTCCGGCCACTGTCATGAAGTAGGGAAGCACCCATTATGCGAACCAGAACACTGTAGTAATATGAAGGCCGTCAACCCTAACACAGTCATCAGAGTCATGGCCGAGAGCACATAGAGGCTGCTTAGCAATGGCTATGCAGATGGTGTCTGTCGCCCAGGTTGACCCCATTCCTTGAGTCGTGGGCCGAGAGCACAGAGAGGCTGCTTAGCAATGGCTAGGCAGGTGGTGTCTGTCGCCCAGGTTGACCCCATTGCTTAATCTTGCTTGCATGTGTTTGGAGGGGGGCTTAGTCTGTCCCTCCTTCCCGCGTCCCACACCACCGCAGCGCATGCGCGTCCCCTCCCCCCTTTCTCTCCTCTAGTCCTCTAGGGAATCGTCTACTCTACGGAGCGGCCCCCGCGTCCCACAGCGCGTGCTCGTCCCCTCCCCTGTGCTCTCCTACGCTCACCCCCTTCCTCTACTCTAGGAATCATCTAATTTACGGAGCGGCGCATGCGCGTCCTCCCCCTCTCTCATTTAGGAATACTCTACAGAGCGGCACTGGCATCCCCACAGCGCATGCGCGTCCCCTCCCCTATCCTCTCCTGCGCTCACCCCCTTTCTCTACTCTAGGAATCATCTACTCTACGGAGCGGCCCCCGCGTCCCACACCCCCCACAGCGCATGCACGTCGCCTCCCCTATCCTCTCCCACGCTCACCCCCCTCTCTCTACTCTAGAAATCATCTACTCTACGGAGCGGCTCCGGCGTCCCACATCCCCACAGTGCATGCGCGTCCTCTCCCCCTCTCTCCTCTAGGAATCGTCTACTCTACAGAGCGGCTCCCGCGTCCCACACCCCCACAGCGCATGCACGTCCCCTCCTCTCCTACGGTCCCCCCCCCGTCCTCTCCTCTAGAAATCCTCTACGGAGCGCCGCACACGACAGGTGGTGTGACAGCTGCATACTCCGCTGGGGGCGCCACGGTAGTTCCGCGCTATGAAAATGACGGAGCGCGCGCGTCTCATTCTCTCTCCCTACGCAGCGCCGCGATGAGCGCCCGGACCACTGCCGTGAAATGAGTGCGGCGACGTTCCTCCCGCTCAAGCTAATTGTCTCCCCGCTGCTTCGCATCCACACATGGTTCCCTTTAGCGGGAGATGGAGCATTTTTTTTTAGGGGGCGAAGCTCCTTATGCTGTGGGTCGTGCGTGCTCTGTAGTTTGTAGTACGTAGTAGCCACCTCGATTTTCAATGTCGTATGCGTCATAACGATAACACTGATGACGATGACGATCGCGGTGCCATACAACACATGGCATCGCGATATGGTCTCACATGCATATCGTTTGACCACATGCGACCAACCACCATCCGAGGAACCTGCATCGATCTCGTCTTTACAAACTTTCGACTACGACCCATCCAGGAACCGCTCTCCCTCCATTTCACCGACCATAGAGCCATTATAATGAAGGGGAACGGAAGCCACGGCTTATGTAAACGGTAACTACGACCAACGAAGAAACGAAAGCAAAACGGAAAAAATCACGGCTCACGAATAAAAGATAAATTTCTTGTATATATACACACAGTGTTTGTCGCGTCTTTCATGATGTACTGGGCGAATTTCACGGAAGATTCGCGGTTTACCGATGAACCTCCCCCCGGAGCTTCGCCCACTCATCATCATTCACTCCGTGGGTATGCTGTGATTTTTTTTTTTCACGGTTACGCTTCAACTCACGGTGACCACATGGGGTGCCTGACGAAGACAATGTTTAGACCAGTCATACCTGCGTAGCTCACGAACATACTTATTATGAAAAAAAAACAATGTGGGACGAACTTAGCCAACGGCGCGGGCGGGCCGCGAGGGCCGCCAGTCAGAGAATCGAGGGCCGCACGCGGCCCGCGGGCCGCGTGTTTGAGACCCCTGGTAGAAGGTGCTGACACCTCCGTCGTGAGTGTTTATGTGCGCCCACTCGCTGCGGCCAACTACGCGTTTGTCCCGCCTCTTGTCGCTGCACTCTCGCACGACCACGTCCTCTGCGGGGAACTTCAACGCGCACCATGTCTGCTGGGGTGACCCTAACACCGATGCGCGCGGTCGGAACCTCGCCGAAGCGATACACAGGGCTGGTCTCCTCGTTCTAAACACTGGGGAGCCAACTTTCATGCGTCGCAACAGCGCTGTCACTGTGATCGACCTGGCCCTGGTGTCGGAACGCTGCTCCTAGGAGTGGAAGCGACACTCTGACACGGCCGGGTACTATCACTTCCCGATCACACTCCTACCATGCCAACCCAGCTGTGGTGCCGTGCGCGAGTACAAGGTCGTGCGGTGGCCGCTCTTCCGCGAGCTGTGCGCTAGCGTCCATTCCAGCGAGGTCTTTGCGCATATCGCGGGACTGTGCCAAGCGTGCAACCACTCGCTGTGTGGTGCCCGCTGGAACGCCCTGTCCTAAGATTAAACTCTTAAACCTCGGCGCAGTGCGCCAGCGTGCACAAAGGCAGGCGCTGCGCTCTTCAGGCCCCGGTGCCTGCAAAGAGTACAACCGGCTGGACGCCGTGTGCCGACGCCACGCTCAACAGCTGCGCGACCGCAGCTGGACGAGCGTGGGCTGATCCCTCCGTGACCCACGCCGGCGCCGCCGCGGCTGGCACCTCGTGAGCGTTATGCTCAACACAAAGGTGTCTCGCTTCCCGGTTCTCGCCATCGCGGTGGCGCGCGGAATCACGGAGTTGGAGCTTGGAGAGCTCATTGCCTCATCCTTCGAGCTCCATCCTGCTGCTGCCCAGGTCCCTGCGCACACCCTGAACCACACGGCTCCACCGCTCCCACCACCCGAACCTGCTCTTGCGGCTGACATCCGCTCGCTTTGCGAGAAGGAATTCACCCTCCGAGTTGCAGCGGGTAATTCAAAGGTAGCGAACACGCAGCGCTCCTGGTTCGGACGGCATCACACATCAGCAGCTGAGGAATTGGACTCATCCCAAAGGCATCTCTTTATAGAGGCATTCAACCGAGTTTTCGCTAGTGGAGAGCTCCCAGATCATTGGCGCTATGTTGTGGTTGTGCCAGTCCTAAAGCGAGGCAAGCCGTCCAGTGAACTCAAGTCGTATCGGCCCATATCCCCCACGACCGTGGCTGGTAAAACCATGGAAGGAATGGCCCTTCACCGGCTTCAATGGCTCCCGGCAGCCCGCGGCGGCCTTGCGCCCGAACAGTGCGGCTTCCGACCTTGTCGCGCAACAGCTGACTGCATCGCCTGCCTTCGTCAGCACAATTGAACAGGCCCTGCACGCTGGGGAAATGGAATTCTTGCTCCTACTTGACGTTCAGTCGGCTTTCGACTCGCTCCCCCCCCCGCGTCCATCATCAGTGCTGTTCGCGCACTCGGTGTTGAGGGCAGACTCTTGAGATATGTACAAGCCTTCCTCACCGACCGGACGTTTTCTGTGCGCGTGGGGAGAGCGACAGGCTCCCCGCGCTCCGTCCACTCTGGTGTACCACAGGGCAGTGTCCTAAGCCTGTTTCTGTTCAACCTCGTGCTCGCGCCGCTCGTGAAGTGCCTCCCATAAACGGCTGAACTCCCTGTACGCACGGTGATCTGTGCCGACGACGTCGCGCAGTACGTACGCGGCCCCACTCGAAAGTGCAGTACTATGCGCGAACGCATGCAGGCGGCTGTCGAGCGCGTTGGTGCCTTTTTGGACGGCATCGGCCTGGCGCTCTCGTCAAAGAAGACAGAGGCACTCGTGGTTCATCCCAGAGCTGCCCCGTGCCGCCACCTCCCTTGCCTACGGCTTCGCGGTGCGCCGATCCGCTGGCAAAGCTGCGTGCGCCTACCTGGGCTCACGATCGACAAACGGCTACGCTGGCTTCCCGCTGTCAAGCGGATTCGCCAGGCCGCCCGTCGTGTCGAAACCTGTGTGCGCCGACTACTCGCCCGTAGTGACGGCTGCCGCCCCCCCCCCCCCCCCGTCTTTGCCTGCAACGTCTAAGAGGCAATCGCGGCAGTTTATGATGCCCTGCCACTCGTGCAGTGTGCGTGAGGTGCAGCGGCGCGCGCTGGAACAGGATCACCTGCGAGTGATCCGCGTGTTCCACGGGCTTCCCTGCAGCTCCCCGAGTGGGCAGAAACACTTTCGGAAGCTCGCGCATGGCCTGTATCATTAAAATCAGACATGCGCGCCCTCTGCCACATGGAGTGCTTTCAACGGGCCCCGGACGCCAGCCCCCTACTCACCAGACTGCGCGCAGTTCCCAACTCGCGCGTCGGTCGAATCCTCGATTGCTACGACAGTTTGGTGGTTGAGGAAACGACGCTCCCTGCTCACTGATCCGCCCACATTACCGCGAGCCCCTGCGAGTCTCCCCTCGAGCTTCCCGGTGTCCGCTCAAAGCGCGTCACCGCTCACTCTGCCATCGCTCGCTAGCGCTGCGCGGATGCACGAGGGCCTTACCGGCAGGACTCATGTCTTCACCGACGCTCTGTACTACAGGACCACTCTGCTGCAGCAGCCTGTATCGCGCCCGAGCTCGCCACTGACCTCCAGAAACGCCTGAGCTACCGCGCCTCCTCTACCACTGCCGAGCTGGTGGTTCTGCAGCTAGCTGCCGATCTCCTTCGCGAGTCACCGGCTCTTATTAGCGTGGCCTTCTTCTGCGACTCCAGGGCAGCCCTGCGCCAGCAACGTTATAGCCGCCCACTTCGGCAATAACGTTGCCGAAGTGGGCGGAATGACGAAAACGGGCTACGCCTTCCCCCCTCCTTATGGCGTTAAGGGTGGTGAGGCCGCACGAACATTTCAAACCAGCTGAAACGAATGTTCTAACCCCCTCTAACTTCCTTATTATAGCACGTATTCGCAAAATTCTTGCGTCAGCATGTTCACATAACAAAACTCCGCATATTTCTCTTCATTACAACTTTTGGACATCGGGGTTCTTCATTCGCCTTTTAAGCTTTTGCGAAGAAGGGTTGAAGAGCGACCAAAACAAAATACACGTCCGCAGAGTGTCTTTAGGCGAATGCAAACTACAAAAATATTCAGCCAGTTGGCTCATGGACTTGGGCACGCATGGACCACTTTTCAAGTTAGTGGAGAGTAAGGCATGTTTGTGTCGCAGTGAAGCTCTATAGGCCACTCCTTACTCCGCCAACAGTAACCTACTTACGAAAGAACTATCGTATATATATATATATATATATATTGCTAAAGCGAGCGTGAGAAGACGGGGATGGGATGGATGAACAAAGGTTAACTTTCAAAGAAGACAAAGTGTGCGCTAATTACGCATTATCAACAGCGAAGCTGTTTAGGAAATCGCTCCGTGTTCACACCCTGTTAAATCATGCCTCCCACATTTAATTGCCCTATAAAGTGGACAAGGGGATGACCGCCACCGTAGCACAGTGGTAGAGCATCGGACGCGTTATTCGAAGGTCACAGGTTCGGTCCCCTGCCGGTGGCAAGTTATCTTTTCGTCCACTTTTCTTTCTTCACATTTACGCTGCAATTACTTCTAAACCATCCCCCTGTACTCAGGGTTGCCAGATCCTCGAAGAGAAAAAAGAGCCACAAAGTTCAGCAAAGTAGCCAAAACAGTAGCCAAATGCCAGCCGTTATTTTATTTTGGAGCCAGAAAAGTAGCCAAACGTGATTTCAGTTTAGCTGAATTATCACCATGTTCTGACACAAAAAAAATACAAAAATATACCCCTCATAGGAATGTTTATCACATCACAATAGGGTAAAAAAAAAAAAGACCACGGGACTTCCTGGAGGAGGCATTTATATTCGAAAATTGGCCATTAATGCTGCACCGACAGTCAAGTGTACATATTAGAGTTAACTTTTGCCAGCATGCCCCCCGCGACACTGTAAATTTAGAGCTTGTAACATCTCTCAGACGTAGTCCAAATTTGATCCTGATGATTGGGAGGAGAAGTTCGTGCGACATTCTATTCCTTAAGAAAACACTCGTTCTTCTTCTGCGTTAGGTATCCCGGTAGGTATATATTTTGATCCAGAATTCCATTGCTGGCATGTACTCACATCTTCAACTGGACGAAAGTGCCGTACTTGCTCGTTAATGCGGTGCTCGGGGCGACCAAATACGTCTTTTGGCAAGGTTTTCAAAGCGTTCATCGCGTTCAGCCCCAAAACAGATGACGCGCTCTGCAGTCTGCAGCCAGAGTCAGTGAAAAACAAGACCGGCTGGGCTCTTGGCATTCGTCGCCTCTTCCTTGGGCGTTGCGACGTTAACATTGCGTTGAGGTGGTGGCCACACGTCAGACGATGAGCCCTGATTTCGCCTATATTAGCCTATATTAGCTGTTGATGCCAGTGCGAGAACAATAGCCAAAAAGTAGCCAAGTAGCCAACGTCAATTTTTTGTCGCCGCGGCCTTTTAAAAGTAGCCAATTTGGCGTAAAGTAGCCAGATCTGGCAACCCTGCCTGTACTTGCCTTGGCATCGATAATTTTCTGTTAGTTCTCATTATTATTGTGCCTAACAAATAAAACGAGCCCTTATATTTACACTGCTTTCCTGCATTGATAGCGAAGGTCTCGTTCTGCCAGACTTGATGCCTTCAGGTAGTATGCAGGGGATGATTGGTCAGCTGCCAGCTCGTAATAAGATCACGGGCTTCCTGACGCCTAACAGGCACACAAAAAAAGTATTCCACACTCGCCGTAATGCCTTCTGGCGGCGCTGACTGAGGCTGCCACGTTTAGATGCACATATCTGCCCTATAAAGTGGACGAGGGGGATGACTGCCACCGCAGCTCAGGGGTAGATCATCGGATGCGTTATTCGAAGGTCGCAGGTTAGGTCCCTGCCGGTGGCAAGTTATGGTTTCGTCCACTTTTCTTTCTTCACATTTACATTACAATTACTGCTAATGCCTTCCCCTATACTTCCCTTGGCATCTTTGTCTGTTAGTTCTTATTAATACTGTGTTTAACAAAGCAAACGAACCCTTAAGTTTACAATTATATCCTTCATTCATAACGAGGGTCTCGTTCTGGCAGACTTGACCAATATACATGAGCACGGCAACAGTTAGCCCAACAAATGACTTCGAGGCGTCGGCGGCGAGCCGAAGACCCCAAGTAACGAGATAATACTAGGGAACGGGAAAGACAACGCCGGCTGCATGTAGATCCCGAAGCGATGGAAGGCCTACGCCAACGACGACGTGCCCGTGTCGTGTCTACGACTGTGTGTTGTTTAACTCGGACGTCGCTATGCTAAACATTCACGTTAAAACAACCTAGCATCACCTAGCTAAAACCTAGCGACCACCTAGAAGCAACCTAGAAACAACCGGCATCACCTTGCTACGGCTTAAAACAATTTAAAAGAAACAAGAGTAGCCTTAAGATCCTCCAGGTTCGCAGTTTCAAGGCTTCCGCGGCTTAATGCAAGCTTCTTCGTTTTTTGTGTGCGTGTTTTTTGTTTCCTGAAGAGTGACCTTTGGCAGCCTCAGATACCGTTAAGGCTACAACCACGTCGTCTATACTTTTACCTTCTGAAGATACTACCTGGCAAAAAGTCCAATGCACAATAATAAAAGGGATAAACTTGCCTGAGTAATGTCTGGAGTGCTGTTAGCCATAAAATTGGAAAAATAGTGACAGTTTATGTATGCAACGAGGGTACCAAAAATAACGGCTGCGAACTGTTTCTCCGCAGCCATTCTTTTTCTTCCCAACAATTCCGCCGCTTCGAGGTGTGCCTTCGAATTCGCTCAGGCCGCGTCCTTACTATGTGCCTTTTTATACTGCGGCATGTTGTTCTAAGGCTCCGTAAATGTCGCGTGTTCTTCTGAGGCTGTGTTGCGCATGTATGCAGCGAACAATGTTCTTCGTGCAATTTCTATGATGCCATTGTTGTCTTCCTATTATGCACTCAATCAGTGGAATGCTTCATAAAAAGATAAAAAAATCATAAAACGTCTCTCGCTAATACCATACTCGTATTAATTGTACAATGAACTCAACAATATTTTGCGTCACTGAAGCGATTTTTTTTTACTTGCTCGAAAAATGCTTAGTTCGAGCAAGAATCCAACAAATAATCAATAAATGGTGGCCCTTTTTTCCACTATCGCTCTACGAATTTATCCCACATGCTTACAGGTAGCATTTGCGCAGCAAATACTTTAAAGAAGGACGGAAATATCCCAAGAATAGTGTAATAGGGACAGCAACGCGCCACATAGCTAGAATAAGACATGCTCGTAGTTTTGGTCGATCTCGAATATTGACGTTAACATTCTCTAAGAATGTAAGAAAATGAAGTCCGCAAATACATCACGCTTCGTTTCGTTTGACTATCAGTCGGGAAATTCGACACGCCATCTTCAGCAGGAGACTTGAGCAAAGAGCACTGTGTGAAATCGTGGTTTTCTAAACACTGCGTTGAATTTGAAAGTAAACGTTAAAGTGTTTGTTACTGCGGGCATCATGGTTTCGTTACTCGTTTGTTTTTCTTTAGACACGTCGTTACTCTGCTGTGATTGTTAAGAATGATTAAATGCTGAATCTGTCCATTACGCGTGACGGTGGAATAAAATTGTACGCCAATTGTGAATATTCCGATCAGGATAGCTGGATCCATACATTATACCTTATCGCGTATCCCTCTTTTACCGGATAAGGGATATGTCCTGTTTATTCTGGTCCTTTTTTTTTTTGTTGTTGCGTTGTGCTGAATCGTAGAAAACGCACGTCATTCCGCTGTTTTAGGTGATAGGTTCGTGATTCACGTGACGTTTGCAGGCGGTCATATTCGTGGGGCTGCGGACATGGGCCATGCGCGCCCATGAAAGGTAGGTGCGCTAGTTTCGTGCATTCGTAGGCAATAACTCTGGATCTGAGATCAAATGTTCACTCGTGCTTCTGTTTGTGCTAGCTTCAGCGCTTCTGAGCGGTGAAATTAACTATCAGTTCAAAGGCAATGATTTCGAAAGTAGAGCGTGCAAACATAAAAAATTGGCTGTGGCTTAGCTCGGAAAGCCCCGTTATGCAAGCGAAAGCTACCTTGCTTGGTTATACTTGTTTATCCCTCATAGCCGAAGCACAGTTTACCGGCTGAACGATATGGCTAGTCGAACATTCTGTAGCGCCTGCATTCACTACCGTCGTTTCGTTCATTTGCGAAGCCGTCGCCGCAGTAGAAAACGGGGTGTCCGTTCCCACCGCTATAGCTCGTCGTTGTCGACGTTTAGCTCGCCGAAATTCTCGTTCTACTCACGTTTCAGCCTGCCGCTTTGCGCGCTTGCACTGACGTTTTCGCTTTAACTCATTAGAAAGCCGAACGACATCGCAGGATGGTCCGATGCAGCTTGCCGCCGTCGCCGCTTCTACCACGCAGACACCGTCGGCACACAGGGACCAGCGTCACCACTCCCTCCTTCCATCGCACGACTATGGCACAATGGTTGAACTGAAGCCCGCTGGGCCGGTGTGGAAGAGAGTGATGAGTCACCTGGTTAGTCACGTAGAGACGGCTGCCGAGGCAGTGGTACTGTGGTAGTCATCAGAGCAGTGGTCAGAGCATCCGTAGCGTTGGAGCGCGGGTTGTCACCGGCTGCCAGTTCTTCGCTTCAAGGCCACGTGGAGACGCACAGGGAAACTCGCTGGACAAGGCCAGTAAAGCTTTCGGTTTGAAAAGTTATTCCGTTTTCAATGTATTAGCTATCATTCATTAAAGGCAACCATTTAAGGAACAAACATGTGTAGTCTGGCACTTGCATCGCGTCTGGTGTCAGTCAGCGAAATACGACACTACGTAGCGGAACAGAGAATTGGAACGTTCTTTTGAGCCTAATCTCAAATGAATTGCAAAATACAATTCGCCTTGCTTTGTAGATATATTAATTCGGCTCTTCAATAAGGCGAGGGGAATTGAACGCGCCTACCTGCGGGCGTCATTTGTGATGAGAAATGGGGTACTCTATAAGCCCTCGACAACAAAAGCCCCGATGGCGCGCGGTACTTGGGTATGTGAACTAAAACACGCCACCATGCACTCCTGTTGCCGTCATTTTATAGTTTTACTACTTATGGAATGCGGATAGGGCCTTATGCTGATACGCTCCTTAATTCGTTCCATATCCTTACCTTGCGTGAGGAGTTCTTCATGCCTGCTTACTTTAAGGAGCTCCTTGAAGGAGCCAGCGTATTCTAAAAGCTTTCTTAAACTGTTCTTTGCGAAGGCCTGCGACCTGAGTAAGGCAAGGCGACAGTTTGGCAAGTCTGGGTTCGAGAGCTCGCGTGAGGCCGCGATACAGGCACGCAGTCGTCCCGCACACTTAAGCCTGCAACGTGGGGCTCCCGGCTGCGTTCCGGGCACGGTGTAAGATATATAGACTTTAGGTGGGGACACTTCACGGCTTTGATGCCAGACGCGATCGACCAGATAAAGTAACAACGGCCCGCATCTGTTCGTCCTCTGACGGCAGCGGATATCTATCGGCGGGAAGACGCAACTCAAAGAGAGAAAATGCTTTCTGCACCGTTCCTATAGCAACCGACGTGTTCGGCGGCAACGCCGGTGTCCACCGCATGTCCGTCCGTCCCTCCCTCCCACACCCCGACAGTGGATGCGCGTCCCCTTTCCCTCTCTGTCTCTCCTCTCCTACGCTCACCTCCTTTCTCTACTCTAGGAATCGTCTACTCTACGGAGCGGCGCCCGCGTACCACAGCGCATGCGCGTCCTCTCTCCTACGCTCAGGCCCTTTCGCTGCTGTAGGAATCCTCTACTCTACGGAGCGGCGCCCGCGTCCGACATCCCCTCAGCTCATGCCCGTCCCCCCTGTCTCTCCTCTCCTACGGTTGCCCCGTTCTCTCCTCTAGGAATCCTCTACGGAGCGGCGCGCGACAGGTGGTGCGACAGCTGCATACTCCCGCTGGGGGGCACCACGGTAGTTGCGCGGTATAAAAATGACGGAGCGCGCCTCATTCTCTCTCCTGTGCAGCGCCGCGATGAGCGCCCGGGCCGCTGCCGCGAAACGAGAGCGGCGACATTTCTCCCGCTCAAGCTAACCATCTCCCCGCTGCTTCGCATCCCCACATGGTTCCGTTTAGCGGGAGATGGGGAAGTTTTTGTCTTGAAGTTGCGTCATTCCGCCGATAGGTATCCGCTGCCGTCAGCGGTCCGACAGACGCTCGTCGTTGTTACTTTATCTGGGTGATCGCGTCTCGCGAGTGTCCTCACATAAAGAGTATCTATATCTTACACCGTGGTTCCGGGTAAGGCCTCGTTTTTGGAGGAGGGCGTACTACATCGGCTGTTCCGGTCATCAATAACCACCGCCCGGACTGATGTTGATCTTCGGTAGTCGTCGCTATGAGGCTGGCCGCAAGAGGGGCGCGAGGCAGATATAGAAGACGCTGAAGTGCTTGGGTTGTATAAAGCGCTCGTTCCCGCGGCTCGTACATGACTGGGAGGAGGTCCTGGGCTCCGCGGTTTCTTTTGCGGAACTGAAGACCAAGAAGAGGACCGCGACTACTCAGACACTGTCGTCTCTTATATTACAAAATATGCCATCGAGAATGACTGAATACTGCGCGCTTAGAACATCATTATTGACGCTCTCGGCTTTTTCAAATATACGTAGTTGGTATAGTAAATTGTGTTGGAAAGCAAAGAGACCGAAAATGTGCATCTTAGGTTATTTCTCGGGAAGTTGGGCCGCATAAAACATGCAATCATGGTTGTGTACATCGATCAAGAAACTTACGAAGCGATTACTTTGTACTACGTAAATTTTACCAAAAACTTAGTGCGGGGGTCCTGGCAGAAATGCTCTGTACAGAGTATTTATTAGCAGCATCTCTAGTCTAGGAACTGAGGATGTTATATTAACTTCCTTTTTCTACCAAGGACAGGAAAAGTTACGGGAGGTTTCCTGCGTTAGTGGAGGAACATCAAGACATCATATTCATTCAGCTTCTCGAATATTATTTTAAAGATTTCGCCGGTAGTTTTATCGTACGCCGATAAAAAACGAAAAGTCAATGGAGTACATTTAACAGGAGAGCGTTGCACTCAGATGTGGCAAAAGACGCCGGGTATGGCTGCGCTGAGCCTCAACGCTGAAAACAAGATTGCGAAGCTTGCACTACGTCGGGTAAGGCAAGGTCCCAGCAGAGTTGGTAGGCACATAGCTGGCCCTGGTTTGGCTAGGCTGATACCCTATCGCCTGTCTTTTTCCCAAACCTTGCAGTACTGTATCATCCCCGCCAACGGCGGCGTGGTGTGTGACGCTAGGTTTAGCGGGGTGAGGTGCATCACGATCTTTTTCCAGCACACCAAAGCACTGCGTGCCCATTTCTGAATACTTTGCGAATGGACAACTAGCCCCATTTGTATTCAAAAGCGCCAACTTTAAAAGTGATCATTCAGAAAAGATGAACGTCTTCCGCTTCTATGGCCACCTGCGTAAGTGTCCTCTCCCTTTTTTTCCATTTGATGCTATCCTTGAGCACTTTACATGTTTCCAAAATAAGTTTTCTGCTTCAATCATATTTTTAACGACCTGCGTCATTCTTATTTTTCAGGCCGAGCCTGAAATATCCGAGCGTGCTTGGAATATACACTAACAAAAACACCATTTAGTATACGTATTAAGTTAGCAAAATTCAGTTTGTACTATATTGGCTATTATAAGGAATCATCGTAAAGACGATAGGAGGAAGATTCGAAAAACGATATGATACCAAATACTCCGTTTTCCTTCTTCGCGTCATACCATTTTCTGCAGTGTGTCATCAAAAAGTAAGTTGACGATACTTCATGCTAAATTGTAACAGCTACTGGGGGTGCCGCCGGTACATTATTTCTATGTACTTATCGACTGTGATTGCTGGATACGGAGCCGTCTTTCTATTTTGTTCGGATATATTTCTTTCCCTTATTTAGTGGCTTAAACAGGAACAGAGGCAGTGCCTCAGACAGGCTGGCCGACCTTTCGATAGGTGGACCTATCTTTGTCAAAGGCGCCTTGTCATCCTTGGCGTGTTAGTTTTAAAGGGGTTAGTACTGACGTCATCTCCTGTGGTGGCGCATGTCCGTGTGGTAATTGCAGTCTGGAAAGAAAAAAT
>JALIZH010021005.1:0-25657 GCA_030522465.1 Rhipicephalus appendiculatus
ATGCTGCAGACTACCAGGAGAAGGTCTTGTGTGCAATCGCTGATGCGCAACAGTTCCTGTATGAACGCGAACAGTCTCTTCGCCGAAGTGACACAAGCTATCAGCCGCTTTCTTACGTCAAACGTGACCGTCCATTGTACAAACCGAGTTGGTTTCTGTAGAACTGCCAACGACTGTGACAGAATCCCCGAAGGCTTGCTAAAACACACGAGATATGTGGTAGGCTCAGATTCCAACCACGAAAGCGGACTGTCTGCGAGTCAAGAAATCTATGAAAGCGTTTCGACGGAAGTTGAAGGGAACAACACAGCATCGGTCATGACGGCGTGCAGAAGCGTGGAAGCACCCCCTCAGAATTCAATGATTCGGGTCTCCATTGGTAGTGCTCAAGCGACGATGACGTGCGTGGAAGATTCTTCGGAGCGCACCTGTTACACTCTTTATTGGACAGCAGAGGAGCAGCCACTGGGACATTTCGACGGCTTTCCAAGGTGGGGTAAAGAACCGTGCGATGAAGGTCAATCGACAGCCAGTCTCGAAGATCCAGTAGGAAGTCGAACAAACGGTGGAAACTGTGCTGTGAGTGATGATATTGAAGGAGGTGAACAGGTTTCCGCCGGTGGCCAACTGGAGTTGCTTGAGAAAGAAGAACCTGACTATTCGCACACTAGGAACGGTGACTCCTTCGGTATGCTAGCCGATGGAGCCAACAGTCCTGCTGTGCTTCATGTGGTGTCTTCATCTTCGGACGCAAGGGCAGGATGTCAGTACTTTGTGCCACTCAGCTTCGACCTATCTGCAGCAAGTGAACGAAAAGATGGCGCAACATGTTAGAAGTACACGTTGCTGGGCTAGTCGGTTCATGTTCAAGTAGAAGCCACAGTTGGGGCTGTTTCGCGCGAAGAAATAATAAGCGAAGGGGTCAGGAGGAGCGCAAACTTTCGACTGTTTATTCCAAGCTTAATGCAGCGCAATATATAGGCAAAGGCATGCGCGGAAAGGAAGCCACACATCGATCACATAACGCTTTGTGCAGCGCTGTTCGAGAACTGTTAGAAGCATTTCTCATAAAAGCACGAGGTTAATTATGCATCAGTGACACTTCATTGTTCCTTTCGCAGGCAGAGAGCATCTTCTTGGATCACAGGTTGTGATTAAGATGTTATCCGATCGATGTGTGCCTTTCCTTCTGCGCAGGTCTAAACCTATGTATTGCGCTGCACAAAGCGCAAATTTACTTGGTTTAGGGCCAATGATCATTACGGATACTATCCTCATTGAAACTGGATGACGTCCCATTGCCACACCTGCTCATTTCTTTCTATTTCAATGTTACCACTCCATTACAATATAACTGCTGCCTTACGAAAAGCGCGCCCGAATGACGGGAAACTATCTGGATAATCTCAGAACGTTCCGATGAGATTATGTGCTAAACGCGAACATTAGAGTTAGTTCTAGAATTTACGCTGCCGCTAGGGATAACACTGCGATCTGCGATGACACATGTATAGAAGGGAACACGCTTGACCGCTTGTCAGATCATCGACGGCCGACACTCTGTCCGCCGATGTCAAGTCTGCAGCGTGTATTGCTTCTAGAGTGACGTTTTGTTTTC
The DNA here is from genome assembly GCA_030522465.1 of Rhipicephalus appendiculatus. NCBI lineage: Eukaryota > Metazoa > Arthropoda > Arachnida > Ixodida > Ixodidae > Rhipicephalus > Rhipicephalus appendiculatus. The sequence goes on from JALIZH010021005.1 coordinate 1,619, forward strand.
CGGCCACAGGTTCGCCCAAAATAAAAAGTTCAGTCTTGAAAACGCCGACTGCGGCCTCCGCGAACGTCATGACCCCGTGACACTATAATCACGTAAAGCGCTTGAGCGGACGATGTTTAGCTATATCTCATGCCATGAAACGTATCGTATTTTTTTTTTCTGGTAATTTTCTCCTCTGCATAGATACTATATTGGCATGTTTTACAATTATATAACAAAATTACGACTCCCGCTCTAGCAATTTCTTCGCTGCCTTTTGCACCAATAATCTAATCAAATTTTCTTATCTCGACCGCTCACTGCAGTTAATACTCCCGCCAGCTCTGTATCTGAGCTTACCTGCAGTTTAAACATTTCCTGTGCAACGTGCGTAACGCCTATCTAGCTTGGTGTTTCAGTATTCCATCACACTTTTCTGAGTCGTCTTTGGAGTTTTTCTCCGGCCACAGTCACATGGCCGTTACAGTACCCTACGTTAAGCTCTTCTACCTGCCTAGGGAATTATTTTATTCGTGCATATCTTTTACACAGCGTAATTACAGTAAACTTTCTGCTTATCATTTGCAATATTTTAAACGCAAATGATTTCTGCTTTTTTTTTCTTACGCATGGTGTGCCTCACCAAAATAAAATTATCTGTGCTTATTGCTGCCACAATCACTGTTGGTTCTCTGAAGGCATTACTTCCTTTAACGTACATTCCGGACTAATTTTCGAGCCACTTATACGTCTCACACTTGTAACTGCAGCACATTACCCTCTTACTTTTTTACCCTTAACTCATTTCCGCCTCTTGCTGAAGGAGTAATTATGTGACTCGCTATTACACGCCATTTCAGCGCCGGTAATCGTTCTGTTTCCAGCCGCTAACGAGGGATGATTTATTAACTAGGCGATGCCAGAACGCCAAGGGGTTTGGCTCACGCGCCAATTGACAAGCTAGGAGACACTCGTGGTACGCTAATGCAAATGAGAGACGGTGCTAGAAGAAAATTAAATCTCACGAAGGCTCTTTCTTTCTTTCTTTCTTTCTTTCTTTCTTTCTTTCTTTCTTTCTTTCTTTCTTTCTTTCTTTCTTTCTTTCTTTCTTTCTTTCTTTCTTTCTTTCTTTCTTTCTTTCTTTCTTTCTTTCTTTCTTTCTTTCTTTCTTTCTTTCTTTCTTTCTTTCTTTCTATTACGTGGGAGAAGGGTAGCTACCGAAGTTGCCAAAACATAGACGTAGATGGCGTTTTCTGTTTGCGCGTAAATGCAGGGAGAAATATAGCATGCAAGGACAGCGGTCATTTTCACACAGTTATGCTCGCGGATCTATTAATGGCGATAAACATCGAGCACAACGAGCGACCACCCATATCAATGACAAATGCGCCTTCTGTTAGGGCCAGTCTGTGCGATTCTCTAGAGAAGGCTAATTGATGGCGGTCCCTTATCGACGTAACCAAACGTGATCCCCGCGAGGGTTGCAACGCACACGTTCTCGGCATGCAGTCGTACAGCGGCTTGCCACCTTTCTAGCGTGCTCTGCAGCATTAAGTTTACTTGGCGGCGAGAAGAAAGGCCGAGGGGCAATTAAGCAACGACCGCTGGCCACTCTCCCCGACATCAGCAGGCAGTTTAAGAACCTACAAGAAGGAACAACAAGATGTCGCTGCATTTATGTAATAGAGGTCGAGGAAACAGTCGATGGCAGCCTAGCCGGTTAAGTCTGAATTGCTAATCTGGAACAGGCAATCATTTTTTCAGTGCAAAATATAAGCACGTGTACACACGAGACGACACGAACACAAACTCTCAATATTGTCCCGTTTAAAGTGCTAGGTATATCAAGGAAACGGATCATTTTCCATCGGGTTTCCTGGATATCATCATCACCATCAGCCTGACTACGCCCAGTGCAGGGCAAGGCCTCTTCCATGTTCCGCCAACCAACCCGGTCCTGCGCTTTCTGCTGCCACGATATAGCTGCACACTTCTTAATCTCATCTTACAAGCACATGTAAGACAGAAGCCTGTCTTACATGTGCAAGACAGGCATCTAACTATTCAAGCTCTTTCTGTGACAGGGTCATCCCCGCCACTGTGGGCTAGTGTTTATGGCGCTCGACTGCTGACCCGAAGGTCGCGGGATCGCATCCCAGCCGCGCCGGCTGCATTTTCGATGGAGGCAGAAATGCTTGAGACCTCTGTACTTAGATTCAGGTGCACGTTAATGAACCCCAGGGGGTCGAGATTACCGCAGCCCTCTACAACGGCATTCCTCATAATCATATGAAGGTGTTGGGACGTTAAACCGCAGCAATTAATAGTATTATTATGGAACAGAGCAACAGAAGGAACATTGACTCAATTGTTTTTATAAACACTGACAGCAAAAGCTTCTATATTTTCTCCAGTCACGTTATCCTTTCCTTTTCGCAGCATTCGTGTAGCGTTCAATTCAGGAGTATACAGACGCACCTGCGGTAACGCTCCACCAAATGTCTCCCCGCTGCTTGCGAGTGCAATGCCGCACGGGCCTTTCGCAATCTGTTATTAAGGACAGCGCCTAGTTTGACCAATACAGCATCTACCGCACAAAAGCGGCCCCTTGTTGACGATAAACAACTCGCAAGGCCCAAACGTAGTCGCGGGCCTCTTAATGCACGCACTGTTGCCTTTGCGCCCATTCACCGCTGGGCAGACCCAGACGAACTTTTCTGATGAAGAAAATACCAAGGCCCTCCGCATTTTGTTGCCGCCTCCTTTAGATGGCTGGAGAAGCGATGGATGTACGGCAAAGCTACAGGCCTCACACTCTGATTAAGCTAAAAGACGCTGGTTATATTCACGTCCACGGCGGTCGCATTTCAATGAGGGCGAAATGCATGAACATCCAGGTGCTTAGAGGATGGTGCACGACAAAAAAAAATTAAGGAACCTTCGACCTAGTGGTGCCAAGCCTGCCAAAACTTCGGAGCTGGGCAGCCTTCTTTGTTTCTCTTAGTTTTCTCTTTCTTTCTTTTTCATTTTTCTAGCTTTTTTTTACTCTTTTTCTTTATTTCTATTTGTTTGTATTTTTTTCTTTTTTTTCTATTTCTTTCTCTCTTTTTTCTATTTATTGCTTGCTTCCTCTTTCTTTCTATTTTTAGACGTGGTTTTGCCTGCCTTACATCCAAGCAATGACAGCGTACGACGGCATACGACAGCTCGGGCCCCTAAAGTGCTCCGCAATTAATATAATGATCAAGGCGCTCGAAGAACAAGATGAAGAAGAATTTTTGGCGCGAGGACGCGATCAGTGTTCTACTGATAGCTAGGCTATACGTGATTTTGCTTGCGTTACGCCAAGCGATGACAGCATACGACAGCATATGACAGCCCGGGCCCCTGAATTGCTGCGCGCTTAAAATAGCCCAAGGGTGGTCGAAATCAATCCGCAATCGCACGCTTCTAATCATGTCGTGTGTTTAGCACGAGAAACGGTAGAAGTTGTTTTTAAGCAGATCATGAGGACTGTCGCAGAAACGAGGAGAGACAACTGCGTTCGATGTGAAGGAAAGCAACATTCTTCTTTTAAGTGCGGAGCACTTTAGGGGGCCGGGCTGTCGTATGCTGTCGTCGTCGCTTGGCGTAACGCCGGAAAAACCATATATAGCATAGCCAGCTGCAGCATATTGAGCGCGCGCCCACGCCAAAGAGAAGTCTTCTTCCGCTTGTTCTTCGAGCGCCTCAATGAGGATATGAACGCAGGCAAAATCACATAAAGCACAGCCAGCTGTGCCATATTCAGCGCGTGCTCGCTCCAAGGAGAAGTCTTCTTCTTGTTCTTCGAGCGCCTTGATGATGATATTAAGAGCGTACATTATTACTATGGCTAGGGAAACACGGGAACATAAACCACGTATAAAAATTGAATGAGCAAGCGAGAAATAGAAAAAGAGAGCAAGAAAGCCAGGAAAATAGGAAAAAATAGAAATAAGTAGAAGTAAACAGCAGAAAAAAGCAGAAAAATATGGAAAAAAGAACAAGAGAGAACGAGAGGAGGAAAGAACAAGGAAACCGAACAGAAACAAGGAAGGCTGCCCAGCTCCGCATGTCCTTCAAGCTTGGGCGCCACTATAGAAGGGCAAGTTGCTTTAATTTTTTCCTGCATTACTCGTAGAAGTTCGCGCGATATTTCGCGCCGGCTGTCTTGTTCTTCTTCTTGTCTTCCTATGTGTTTCAATATGGACGTAAGACGATTGAAGCTGCTATAAATTGAGGGATCTCGAGTCGCAAAGATGTGCAGCAACGACTGTAAGACACGTTTTGTGCGCAATAATAAGTCTCATTATGGGCGGGAGGGAGTAATCTGTCTGTTACGCAAAGCACGCTGTGTACGTTCCATACTGCCTCGAAATTATTATCGTAGAATTTAGGAAGCGTGTGCATAGCGCCTTACAACTATTCTATAACCAAAAAGGGAAACCTGGACTAGTTGGGGATAGTTCATTCTTGATAGTTCACACCGCTAAAAGGACAAGGACGAAGTCCCTTTAGCGCTGTGAACGATATAAATGTTCTATATCCCATTGAGCAAAGGCTAAAGGTGGTCAAACTTGAATCCAGTGCCGCTGTCCACGTATAACGTTGCACGTTAAAGAATTTAAGCTCATTATGACAAATTGGCAGCGCCAACAAACTGGGCAAAGAAAGGAAATACAAAAACAAGCGCAGACTGACACTTAGGTTTATTCGCAGAACTATATAGAAGAAAACACGAGGGGAAAAAGGGTTACAAGGGGAAGGGTCAACCGAAATCGGGTATAGTCACAGAAACACGATCTCAAAATTTGAAAATTGATACGGAGGGTGAACTGACACAAATATCAGTGTTCTTCTTTATAAAAAATGCTTCAGCAATCTCCCTATAGTCCAGGGTTCGACAGAGCACCGTCTGGCGAGGGGCATACATTTCTTGCCGAATAAACGTTCACTCGCCAAAGTTGCCAAAAAAGATTAATTTTATGACGTTTCGAGACCCCTACGGGTCTCTTGTTCACATACATGCGAATAAATTGGGCCGTGCCTTTATATACGTAGAAGATGGCGCAATGATCTGGTGTAAGTATCAGGTAGATTTCCACGTGTCCGGTTAAGTGTGTGGGGCGTCGACTGGATTAATAAAGATTCTAAAAGAAGGCGGGATGACAGTGATTTTTCCGTGTCGATGACAGTCGCTGAATTCCAATCGATGTTGTGGCCTGTATTAAGATAATGTTCAGCCAGTGCGTTGGCGGCGGCATGTCCCTTAGATACGTCATTTTGGTGCTGCTTGATACGCCGTTTGAAGTTGCCTGTTTCGCCTATGTATGATGCACGGCAGTATTGACAAGGTATCTTATATACCACTCCAGGGTAGCGTTCACGTTCAGAAGAACTGACATTTGGGCGAGTTGGATTGCGTTAATCATGATGAGTGGTTTTCAGCGCAAAACGACGAAGACACAGGAAAAGGAGGGACACACGTTCCAATGTGTCCTTAACGCGGACCAGCTGGCTTCTTAACTTGTGCGAGGGCACGTGTGCGACTTGCACGTCATAGCTCTTGAAAATTCTTGCGAGGGTTTCACTTACGTCGGGAACATGTGGAATGGGTGCAGTTTTCTTGCGGTCGGTTGCATTGTTTTTTCCAGGAGGTTCTCTGGAGCGGAGTTCCTGTTGACGTAGTAACTGATGAGGGTAGCCGTTGTCTGTGAGGTCGTGCTTAACTTTAGCGCATTCCCGCCTTCGCGCTGAATCGTCTGAGCAAAGACGAAGCGCACGCTTGATGAGGGAAGCCGCCACAGAGTGTTTGTGACCAATGGGATGCGCCGATGCAAAGCTGAGGTACCTGCCCGAATGTGTGGGCTTTCTGTATACCGTTGTAGAACAACCACAAGAAGAGCGCTGAACAAGGACGTCGAGGAAGGCAATTCGTCCGTTGCTTTCTTCTACGGTGAATTCAATAGACCGTTCAATAGAGTTCAGGTGGTCCAGAAACGGTTGCACTTCTGAGTTGTGGATTACGCAGAAGCAGTCGTCTACGTACCGAACAAAAGTCTTCGGAGGGTGCTCGGAAGGTAGCCAAAACTTTGCTCTCGATGAACTCCAAGGCCACGTTTGCACATGTCACAGAAACGGAAGCGCCCATGGCTGTACCAAAAACTTGTCTGGGATAGTTCCCATTAAACACGAAGTAAGTGTTACTGAGACATAAATGCAGAAGATGACATAGATCTTCAGCCTCGAACGGAGTTCTTGAAGGTAGGGAAGCATCTTTCTGGAGCACTTGTCTGCAACATTCCACGGCGAAATCTACAGGCACTGGCGTGAACATCGATTTCACGTCGAAGGAAACCAACCAGTCTTCTTCATCCAAGGAAATTTCTTTCAAAATTTCAACAAATTGTGCCGAATCTTTGACATAAGAGGAAGTGTGTCCGATGAGTGGTCGTAGCACCTGATGCAGATAGTTTGACAACTTCTGAAGAGGGGATTGCGTAAAGTCAACAATTGGCCGTAGAGGAGTAATTAGCAGCGACAACAGCATGGTGACATGTGCATCGCTGTACACGTCCTCGATCGCCAAGGCGGAATGCTTTGCCATTGCCCTTGCAATCAAAGAGCAAGAACGGAGGGAGGAACCACAGACGATTATCATCTCCGACTCGCAGGAAGCGTGCCGTTTCTTTTTTTAAAAGGCCGCCTCCCGATAACTATAAGTAAATTCCTTGGCGAGACATTGACAAACAAATACAGGCTGATCTGGTGTCCAGGACACACAGGCCTGGAGGGAAATGAGAGGGCCGACGCTCTTGCTCGAGGGCTCACGAACCGAGCAGAGCCTCGTCCGCACTTTCAATTCTTCTAAACGCTCCAGGAGGAAACTAGCGAGGAGGACAACGACCCATTCAAAATGGCCCCTCGCGAAATTCTTGCTCACCAGCGAGGCGCGCGACAAAAATATAGCACCCCCCCCACAAATCATTAGAAGGGGAGGACGCGATTGACCTCCGCAGGATTCAAACGGGGGGTCTTTCACAACCTGCAAAGATTACATAAAATTTTTCCAGCGCTGTATGGGCACGCCTGTCCGTGGTGTAGCGGCTCGCCTTCGGTATATCACATATCGTGGGGATGCCTAAACCGACCACCAAATTTAGATACCTTTTTAGGTCAATACAGGCTCTCTAATACTTTCGAGCAATGGGAGGCACAGCTCGCCAGCTCTGACCCAGAGGTACAACTTGCGCTCCTGGGTCACGTCAGGCAGGCGGCAGTCGCCAGTGGAGCCCTGGACTTGGGGCCCCACCCATCGAGCTCATGACCCCTTCTCCCAAACCCTTAATAAAGTTCTTCTTCTTCTTCTTCTGGCCGTAGAGGTGTGCTAGGCTTGTGTATCTTTGGTACACCGTATATTGCTGGGGCAGACCCATTGTGGCACAAGAGGTGAAAATAAAGCTTCTTCTTTTCGGGAGAGACAAACTTGAAAACCTTAGTAAGCAGCTTTTGAAGCTCGGACTGTACCTTTTTGGTCTTCTTGGTCTGTACCATCTTCGACGTATATAAAGGCACGGCCCAATTTATTCGCATGTATGTGAACAAGAGACCCGTAGGGGTCTCTTGTTCGTGAAACGTGATAAAATTCTTCTTTTTTAGCAACTTTGGCGAGTGAACGTTTATTCGCAAGAAAAAGCAATCTCCCTAGTATTCGTGTCATGGTGGGCGTACCCTTCCCCTTGTAACCCTCTTTCGGTTGACCCTTACTCTGGCAATCCTGTTTTGGATGACCCTTCCCCTGTAACCCTCCTTCCCCTCGTGTATTCTTGTATATATTTCTTCTACGCTTAAACCTCAGTTTCCATGTGCGCTTGTTTGAGTAGCTTCTTAGCTTGTCCCATTTGTTTGCGCTGCCAAGTTGTCATGATGAATCTATACAAACTATACCGCCTACCAACCCTCCTGAAAGTCTTTAAGTGCTCACAGATATTCTGGCGTCCCCGCTACATCTAGCTCCTTAATGATGCAGTGGCCCTGCAGGGAAAATGACATGCCAGGACATCGCCATCACGATTATGCGATAAGTTGTCACCCATGTTCCCAACAGATATTCAAAAGAACGCCTAGCCGCCATGACGCCCCAGAGGGTATAGTGTTCGGCTGCTGGCCTAAAAGACGCTTGTCCGATCCTGGCCGCGGTGGTCGCATTTCGGTGGAGGCGAAGTGGTAGAGGCCCTTGTGCTGCGCGATATCAGTGCACAGTAAAATAACCCTTGTGGTCGAAATTACTCGAATGCCTCTAGTACAGCACCTCTCATAGTCTTAGTCGCTTTGGGACGTTAAACCCCATAAGGCAAGACGATACAGCGCCACCTGCTGGGTCGCATACACAGGAACGCTGCGGCAAAAACAGCAACATACAAGACACAGGAACTGGCCTCAGCTTGTCTGTTGACGGCGCACACTCACGAAGATAAAGAGAAGATCAGGACTGCATACGGCTAATTATTAACAAAGCGAACTTGAAAAGTACAAAGTTTGAAACGAGTCCAGTTGACCTCTTCCGCATTCACAACAGCAGCAGTTAGTGATTCTAATGGGGTTCGCTCTGACAGCACAATAGCAAAGCAGCGTAATAGCGTTGCTAACGAGCCGGCGACAACCTGAGACGCTCCTAAGCAGCGAGCGTTGTTTCAACGTAGAACGTGCCCACACTTTTTTTGTCCCTTTTTCCCTTTTGCAAGTTTGCATGGTCATTGGCCACTGTGTCTTTACCCGGCTCGTATAAATGACGTGCATTCTCCTGCCGTGTACGTGCTCACTGTTCTCAAGTGTATGCTTGAAAGAAGGTGACAAAATGATTGCACCTGTGACCAGGCAGGGAGCTATTTAATCTCCCACAGTCTCTGTAAACCTAGCAATTAAATCTCGCCTTTCACAAAGGATGCACAATATACCTGCATGCACCCCCATGTGATATACACAACTAAACATACATACGAACACAGCGATACGAAGTTAGAAGCGTCGACAACCACGCTTACAAATATACTCAGACATGCACAAAGCACAAACATTCACACACGTTCCCACTGTATATTACTGCTACAGCGGCCAACAAGGAGATTTCGCGCACACATCATATACAAAGCATCCATGACGTGGTGATCGTTTAATGGCGGCTCCAGTTTCATAAGAGGTCTCGCGTTTCCTACGGCATTGCTTGGGGGCCCGGAAGCTTCGGGCATTGTGTGTCCAGCCCTTTATGAGGCGCCCAAATGCACCTCCTCGGGAGCTGTAATAGCGGTGCTATAGGGCGAGCTTCGCCATTAGTCTGCGCACAGTCTCTGGCAGCCACGTAGCGTCGCTGCTGTAATCTACACTACCCCCCCCCCCCTCGCACCCCTGAGCCGGAAAGCTGTGGGACGGTTCCATGCCTATAATTACAGCTGGTGAAACTGTTACAACAAATGGTGGCGAAAAGAACTGCGGTAAAATTACCGCTTAGAAGGACGACTGATAGAAGGAGTGCCCCACCTTTGTCACCTGTTGCGGCTGCATAAAAAAACCGTGTGCTTAAAGCCGAAGCACCAGGCAGACTTTTCTATACGTTAGATATCACCTCACGTTATGCGAAGGCGAATAAGAAATTAGATATTTACACGAGAAAGCACACCAATGGTTCGCTTAGTATTGAAGGAATTGAAAATATGATGTTGGGAGGGATAAACGCCGCAAAATGCGGAAGTGTGTGCAGCTCTCTCGATGAGCCCTGCATGATTGAAAAAAAAAAGAAAAAAAAAACGCGAGCGCTTTTCTCGACCCCTATGGCATTGGCCCCCCCCAAAATGGCTGATGTTCAGATAGCAACGTTGCACAAAAATCTTTCAGATGTGCCCCGTCTTCGACGTCCCATCATCTCACAAACGCGTGCTGTGCCGGAGTGAAAGAGGGGATGTAAAATGCAGGCTTCTCTAATCCTCTCGTTCCTGAACCTAGTCACGGCTGTTTGCACAGCAGCGTCTACAACTTTCTGAGCGAGCCCCCGATTACACGTGACCCGATCCATGAGTGATCCCACGCACAGAGAATTGTCAGCTTTACCACAACAAGGGGGTATTTCTGTCTTTGGGACAGTGCCGAGAATCCCGGGCGGGAGAGATAAGACGTACGAGACGAGCTTACTCCTCCCTTGCTCGAGCGGTTGAAGACAACGTGATGTTCTTGGCTTGCCGGTCTCTTGTTATTCTGAGCCGTTCGGACGCAAAGCCTACTAATGCCGGCGATGAGTGTTTTAAACGTTCCGCTGTGAACATCCAGCCAATCTGAGCCTCCATGGAACTGGCGTATATCTATACCTATGCATGTGTTATTCAATCGGTGAAGGTGCAAAAAAAAATCATATGGTGCTTTGCGATGTCAAGTATAAACGCCTCCCAGAAGGCTGCCACCACCGACGGAAAGCAAAAGATGAACGACGTCGTTCGTAAGCTTATGTCCCCTGCCTCGTTTTCTTACTACCAACAAGAGCTATAGTAGTTGTCCTTACGGGCTTGAAGATAGTGGGATGTGACTGAGTGTTATTCAAAAGTGACAAACCCTATGATGACGACTGCGAGCAGTGAATATTACGCACTTCTCATGTTCGTTACGCACTTCTCATGTTGACAAAGAACGACACCGGGGTCCGGGCGCGCAGGCAGGTCGTGCGAAAATCCACGCATCTCGACGAAGTTCTACGTCAGCTTTTTATATACCTGAATACCAAGAAAGAAAAGCTTTTCGGCTCTGTCACTTTACGACGTCCACAACGGCAGAACTATTTGCTATACTTTCTGCTTTACGCTTCATATGTAGACAGACAGGACCACTTCGCTGGGTAATTTTAAGTGACTCGCAATCATCATTAGTGTGTATAAACGATATGAAGTTAGGAAAAAACATATAACAAATTAACATATGAAATTCGGAAGAGATACGCCATAGCAAAAGACTTACATCATGATATCGTTTTCCAGTGGATCCCAAGCCACTGTGAAATCACCGGAAACGTCACAGCGGATTGTCTGGCACATGCAGCGCATCAAGATAATGATTTATCTCTATTACCTCTCGCGGCGAGCGATGCACGATGTTTCTTGAACAAACTATGTGGTCGATTGTCCAAAGAGACTTGGTTCGCGAACGGAGCGCAAAACTCTCAATTATATACGATCGATCCTGGAATGGAATTTCAAATTCCGATTAAAATTACCCGTTCTGTAGAAACATTAATTCATAGACTTCGTCTAGGCACTGCCTACACCAAGAGCTTCTTATATAGGATAAGAAAGACTAATTCTGCTACATGCACATGTGAAGAGGCAGAAGAAGACATAGAACACCTCCTTCTACATTGCAAAAATTATGCTGTTCCCCGTAAAAAGTTTTTAGAAAAGCTAAACAGATTGGATAGACGGCCGCTATCACTAGCAAAAGTTTTGGGTCCGTGGCCGACAGAAACTCTTCAAAAGATTGCTGCACGTGCTCTAGTACAGTTTCTAGAAGAGTCGGAAATATCAAAACGTTACTGATTCAAATTGGTAATTATTGTTCGCATGGACATACTTCTGGTCACATGTTTCGTGTTGTCTCTCGTGATTCAAGACAGCTGTGTGCGGGCAAGTGCCCAGGGACTGGTTGGTGATCGCATTATATGAAGGACTGAGAGATGAACTCTTCTGCAAAGTGCGAACGTTTCTTGTGTGTCTTGTGTGTGAACATTGTTGTTGACGCGTGGACATTGCTCATGAAGTGAGAACATTCCTTTTAAAAGGACATTGTTGTGCCTGAAGTTCACAATACTGTTATGCATAAGTTCGTGACGCAAATTATTAACTAAGGGAAGAGGAGTAGCCGGAGCCATGTATAGGCACCAACCTCTCCTTAAACACATTTAATAAAGAAAAAAAAAGGGAATCATGATGAGTGGGCGAGGCTCCGGGTATCGTATGGGTGAGTAACCGTACGTTACCCGTGCGTAGCTCCATATAATGTAAATTGAGTCACTTAAAGTGACATAAAGTGATATAAAGAGTCGACAACAAAGCTAGGTCCTAAGATCCATAATGTCGACGTTCAAGTCGTCGACTAATATAAAGGGTATGTGCTTGTAGGTGTTTTAGATTGTTCTGCCACAATTATGATTGATGTTCCTATATTGTAAAACTTTTTTTATTCACATACACACAAATGTTTCGTCTATAGCAAAGGTTTTCTATATACTTCGACACAGGACAGTGAGAGAAGACGACAAAGCTAGGTCCTAACGTCCACAATGTGTACGTTGAAGTCGCCGACTAGTATAAACGGTTTGCGCTTGTAGGTGTTTTATATTGTTGTGTCACAATTATGATGGATATTAGTTTATTCTTAAACCTTTTTCTGTGTCTCACACATGTTTCGACTATAGCCGTGACAACAGACACCGTGGACGGACAAGCCTCGCTCTTAAGGTGCTTCGCCCCTAAAAAGAAGACGAAGCAGAATAAGAGCAGCCAGCCCAGCGATCGGACCTTGTCTCTCTTCTGGTCATGAAAATGGCTCAGTCTACGACGAAAACTGAACCTTAACGCTGAAGCCACCTGTCCTTGTGGGTCGTCGGCATTGCGCGTCTCTTTATCGATGGAAAGCCGTTCACGCTTCCTTGACGAAGGAGGCAGCAACTCAACCGTTCCTGCAGCTATCCAACGCACCATGCACGGACGGCGTCCGTGCCTCTTCGGTGGTTCCAGGGTACAACTTCGCAGGCACCATGTTACTACCTCTCCTGAGGATGCGTACGGGCTCCTTTTGCCCGGGAAAGTCGCGCACGCTTACCGTGGCATGCATCTCGTGCCCAGGACTCTAGAAACATCAGAGCATCCAAGGAACGCTGTTCAGGCTTCCTTGGACGTTGATCTCGCCACCGTAAGTACTACTACGACCACATACACCGCGGACGTGAACTATGACTCTCCGGGGGCTTCAGCGAACAGCGTCGCGGAGCTCATGCTTGTCATCGAGCAATTGACGGAACAGCTCGACAGCTTGGCGTCGTTGAGTCCTGCTTTCGGCCTGCCGCCTTACGAACCCCGGCTCTTTCTAAACTTTTGGAGTTATATGGTTTGCACGATGATGCCTACGCTTAGGTAGAGAGCCTCTCGTCATGTCTGACCTTACGATCTTCAATGACTCGTTGCCATAGACCATCTCCGAGACGCAGTCAAGGCATGGCACAACTACGACGACATCAAGCGGATGTCATGGGCGGAATGGAGTACTGCTCTGATTGCTGCTTTTGGCCGGATTGGCACCAGCGAGTCCAGACAGACAACTTCCGCGGACGGAGCTTAGGAGAGGCACCTACTCGAAGCTGCAACTGTGCAGTGCTGCTTATGGACAAGTAGCTTCCCACCTTGGCCTCGTACAAACACTTTACTCGGGCAGTGTTGTATCAAAGTGGTGCCCCCCTCCGAAAAAAAAAAAAAAAACTTCTGCCTACGCCCCTGGTGTTGTGACACAGCGCTGGTGTACTGTACGACACCAGGTGTACTATTACAAGTGTTGTGTCCTCCCTTCTCGTCCTTGTGTCACTTTGCGCTAAATACTTCCTAATTTCTCATTGTAATATTTCGTCCAGCTTCGTTACTTCAAAACTATGTAATTAAACATGCTTAATTAGGCAATTAAGAAGAACACAAGAGATAGTGCGATATACTCCATGCAATAGTCACCAACTTCCATTTGGTCGCGTCGTCATAGAGTAGGTCAGCGTATTTTTAAACTCTGGCTCGAGATAGCTGGGGCAGTCTGTATAAAGCAAAAAATGCACAACCCATAAGCCTCCAGCATGCCTCAGAAGGGATCGCCATATAATTATCACTATGACAGTGGTATAGTGCCTTTACAGCAATGGTTCAATGTGCGCTCAATCTTCACTGGCTGCACATTCATTCAAATGCATATTTGGGCTAAATCATTCCCAGGATAAATATTCTTGTATGGCAGGTGAACCGCAATACAATTTTAACAACAAATCAACCGAAAGACGATAGCCAACAAAGCAGCGGCGCCTCAGTGAATACTGCTTGTTTGTTGCTTTCGTAATTGTGTTCTTATCTCCCTTTCATGGCTGAAGAAAGTGCGTAGTGGAGCAGTGCACAGCCCACTGATCCAACACCACTTTGCATCGTTCAGACTAAGAAATTGTTTTGAGTTATTTGTTGTTCCATCTTGTTTAAGTGGAAAGGGCTTACGCGAAACAAACCGGTAACAGCTGGTTGTGCTTAACTCTTCGAAAATAGTACAGTTCTTCATTATCCTTAGCCGCTCTCACCAGTACGACGTAGAAATATTTAAAAAGTATATTCAAGTACGGCGTGGGGCATGTTCAAGACTACCCGTGTTTGGCAACAGACACCTCCTTCGAACGTACTCTTCGAAGCTACAGAAAGTATAAAAGGTACGCTATCAGAAATGACGGGTCTCGTTTTTCTGAAGGTTGGATATAACACATACCAAGCATAACTAAGAAAATAAGTAATACAATTGCATTAGTAATTATTGCGACTGCAACAACAATATCTGCCCGAGTAATTTGTGCGTGTTCATTAAAAAAAATTTTGGTTTTGATGTATGGCCTTCATTAAACTTGAACCGCCTCAAACTGCTCTAACACCTCCGTGTCTTGTGCCAAAGGATTATCTTGCACCTTAAAATACAGGATACGTCGCACGCTGTATCGAAAATATAGATACTGGTACATCATCTGCCGAAAGTATCGTCACACAGATACAAGATAGCCAAAGAGGATCCAAGATAGCACGTCAGATTTAAGCATCTTGAATACTGCCTAGCCCTGAGCGATACAGTGTATTCTTAAACACAATGAAGTTGTCCTCGTTGTAGTTTGACGTCTGAACGTCTCGAGAATGTGACAGAGCTTCTTCTGCACCGTTCAAAATGCAGCCGCCATGGTAGCCAATTGCACCCACCACGACCCTCAGCACGTCAAAGCCTGTGGACCACCATGGCGTGTGTCCCTGCATGCGTGCTGCGTATGTAACTGTAGATTAATTTTACGATCGCGCCTTGCGCACTGCTCGCGTGTTTCCCGCATATATTGGGGGGCTATATCATCTGGCTTGAAACGTCTGTTCAGTCCGACGATGTGCAGTGTGCCCCGGACGAATGCAGGAGAAAAGAGCAGCCGCTGGCGTGACTGGCTGCCCTAAACAATGTCATCCAAGCGCGGTGCGTGGTGCGGGGACATTCGGCGCTTCCGTTAGACATGCAACACAAGGTCCTTCCCGAGGTAGAATCACTTCTAGGTTGGACGAGCTATCGACGGTGATATGCTCATCCACTGGGCCTGCTAGGTTCCCTCTTTATGCACTTCTCGATCAATCATTGCAGCTCGAGATAGGTTAACGAGCAATGATCACGTTACTGAGTCAGTAATAGATTGCGTGCTTCCACCTGAATGCTAAATAAACAGAATGACCGACATTTGTATAGCTGGTACTGGTTAAACATCTTGACTGCGTGTCGCAAGGAAAAAAACAACAACAAATAGACAAAGGCACACGGAAGGAATACCAGGCAAGCGCTGCCCTTTGTTTCTGCTTCCCCGTGTCTCTTTCTTTCGCGCTATTTCATCAATACATTCGCGAAAGATAAGGCTGAAACAAGCGATTTCGGTGACCAGTCTGTCGAGTCGACGATTGATAAATCCATTACGCAGCTATTCCACAGTCATGTTGAGTGAGGACGGAAAGTTGTTGATTGAACAACTGTTAGTTGTTGATTCGTGCTGACAGCAAACAGCTTGGAAAACCACGGCGAGGATAGGTTGCCACGAAGGACAAGCGCAGTCATTTGCGTCTGTTTTTAGCCACCATGATTTAGTTGCACTGTGTACTATTAGCCAGAGACACAGTACACGAGAAATGAAGGCAGAGATTGATCAATCAACTCTGAAAATAATTCGCGTAAGCTGGTATGCACTTGCCGGATAAGTATTGCTGCTTTGCTAATGTGACCTGTGGTTCAATAAGAAAGCAAGTGCTCCCTGTTTCTAGTCCAAATGTTAAAAATGGTTCAGTGCTTTCCATTAAGACTTTCAAAATTTCAAAGATTATTCAAAAATCAAAAGATCTACAATAGTACGAAGTGGTACGCAATGGAAAATACTTGAAACAGGGCTTGATTAGGCTTCCGCCTCAGTAATCTTCAAAGAACCAGTACGCCAGAAATTTAAACAACGCGAACGCATCAGTGACGAACACCGCCGCAGATGTGCTCAGTACATTGTCAAGAAGTGGTTGCAGATCTAAGTAACCCAGCAACAAATTACTGTATGAAAGCATTTTCTTGCGGATATCGACCAAGCTAACAGCTTCGGCAACTGAAGAACCTTTCAAGTCGCACGCATTTCGAGCTGCGACCAGCGTGGACGGCGTGTATTTGTACGGTGAAGTCATCTGTGGCAAACACGCAAGGAAACAAGACACACTTGAAGTCACAAAAAAAAGCGATCGTAATTGACCCATGCCTCTGTACACGCCATCTTTCCGTGGAACAGCGATACACAATTCCCTGCATTCTTTGCATGTCGCCGATTATACAGTTACACCTAATGCCGCGTAGTGTGTCATTTTCTTGAATGTATGGCCGGGCGCAGTAACACTCAGCCGTCCATCATCACAAGTTACCATTAAACGACGCTTGTCGCCCCGGGATGCTCTGTTGGCCGGATGCATGACATGGAAATCCGCCGCACATGGTGCAGTAAAGGTAATTTTGTTGAACTGTCGCCGTGTAAGATAAAGATTTCCGCAGACGCGGCCGCCGCGAAATGCCAGCAAACATCTGAGCCGGTGGGAGCCGAAGTAAGCAAGGAAGTGGTGATAATGACTCGCGGGTCATTATCACCGATTCGTTTCTCCACGTTAGCGCCTCGAAAAACCAGGGTGGTCCCCGCAGAACACCTCGGGATCTCGTTACTAAGTGTGGTGGCACAGAGCTGCGTTCTCACCGCGAGTTCTTTCCGTCATCGCTTATAATCATTCTGGGTGATTAGAGTTAGGCACGCTACTGCGGGGCAGAGCTGTGTCAAAACAGGCAGTTCAATGACATTGCCTCTTCCTTGAAGATAGGCAAATAATTCCACCAGCAATTCACGCCTGAATACCAAATATGTCAAGCCAAAATATTATCAGAATCAGCAAGGAGTGAAGCGGTGGAAACAGAGTATCTTTTTGGTGTTTATTAGCGGTTGTGCGTAGGCTTTAACTGTACTTACATGACAGATTCTTCTGTTTTCATTCGACTTTGTTTCGGCGATACTCCTCACGTGAGAATATTCGAAATTTCCACAATATTGTCAGCAAAGTTTAATAACACACTTGCATTTCTTGTTCGCCCAGATTTGTAAGCACTTAGTCTGGGTGAACTTGTGCCCTACGGACAAATAGCTAAAAGAGAATATCTCCATATAGGTACAGAGATATGCAGAGAATACTGTCTTTCGCCTGTGTATCACACCTCTTCTTCTTCTGGAGCTACGCGCGGTTCACACACGTCTGTGTTGTCAGCTAGGACCCATGGTATCCATCGGTGATCCTGATTCTTTATGTCCCGGCCGAGCACACCGTTAACTAGTCGGAGGGCGCACGAAACTTCCGGTGCCCGCGGTTTGATTGTAGCTTTTGTTAATATGAATTGAACTGCCACTTTTCGATTTTAGCTTATCGGATTGCATAGGACATTTAAGTTGTTCGTTATTCGTTTCTGTGAAACACAAAAGAGATAAACGCTGTTCTCTAACGTTGACTCAGAACGGTGGAAGAAATAATTATTTGGAATGATCCTGTTTCAGAATCGGCGGCGTCTGCTCCTCTCAGGCGCTACTCTTTGATACAAGGCACTGGACAGATAGCGACGTCTCAAGGAGTTGAAGTCATTCCATAACAAAATGCTATATTTAGGCAGCCTCTATGGAAGTCTTGTCCATTATGCTACAGCGCGAAAAGAACGAGAAAAGTTACTAAGGCACACATACGACAGGACACAGCGCCTGACTATCAACTGAAAATTTTTATTGCGATAGCAATTATATGGACACTCTCGGCTGCTTTTCGCCGTCATGCCCCGTATATGTATATGTATATATATACAAAAGCCACGAAGAAAGTTAGATGGCTTTCATATGTCTTCTTCTGGTTCAAATCAGCGACTTACAAAAGCATGAAATAAATGAGCAGCAATACAAAGAGAACCCAAGTTTGCCTAAACATATTAGAAATCGCCCTTGGTGCCCTTGTGGATCATATACGCGTTCGTCTTGAAGTCCTCTTATGTGCATAGGGGACCCCCGGTAATTTCTACAGTTTCCTTGAAAGATTGCAATAATAAGTTATAAAAAAATTAACAAATCCGGCATGTCAACAGTAGGATCAGCACATTTTTGAGATTTTTCGTTAGTTTTAAAACATCCGAAATTCTTATTTTTCAAACCTTCGTTAATGTAACTTATGCGGTAGAAATGAAACAAACACTGCATATCAACAGTAAGATCAGCAGAGCTTTGAGGTAGGCATTAATTTTAAAACTACCAAAATTCTTATCTTTAAATTTTGAATGTATCGTTTTGGCCATGACAAGGTGAATAGCCTGTCCGCGGGCAACAGAAACGCGGAGAAGGGAGACCGAAAAGAAGACAGGCGTCGGTCGTCCTCGTACTCTGTCGTGTTCATTATTGCGGCGCTGCTGCTATAATGTAACTTTCTTTGATGCTCGCATTATTATTTTGCTTACCATCGTCTGCTAGAGCAAGTCCGCGAGCTACTTCCACAGCACGGAGCCAGAGCAGCCACACCATCTCGTTGCATGTTCACTACGCGCCATTCTATTTTTTGCAGGAAGGACTAACAGCCCTCTACATAGCCCGCACTTAATGACATGCATAGCTTTGCCAACCGTTCTGTGGACCGAAACAATCCACTGTTTCAGGTCACCAACAAGCTATTAATGCAAGGCGCTTATTAAAAATTATAAAAAACTGCCTATTCAAAATTAGTTAGGTATATCTGATGGTACTATAATAAAGAGCTGAGACACGTTCTCGTCAACAGATACTATATTCTGAGGCAGTGTAGGATCGTAGGCCTAGCTAGCGTGAATACCAACAACGTCCAGCACGAGCCTGCTCTTGCGTAGCGCTGACGATCCGGCTGCCGAGCTCTTCAGGGTGCACTTGTTCTTCATTACAGTACTAATATTAAAATCTTGTCTGGCCTAAAGATTGGGTTCGTAGGAAAGCATAAAAAGAGGTAAACGGTCGCTTTGCTATGCTAATGCATTCCCACTCCTTGGAATGATTCGTATGTTTAAATCTTATGTTTTCAACTTCCCGTTAGTGTAACATTGCCTGTATGTAATTGTTTTGCCCCGTGGTAATAAGCTTACTTCTGAAAGTCCTCATCTTCGTTACCTTTGTTCCTTCTAAAAGTTTGGTATCTAATTATTTTACTTCAACAGCGTTATACCGTAGACTAGCTTTATTTTCATGGATAATTGTTTTCAATCGTGACCTTACGCCAAGAGCAAGTTGCCATTGCCGGCTTCGGGATACGCCTTTTTTATGCTCGCATATTGAGCAATTTACGCCCGTGCACATTCCCTCACAATTTTCAAGCTTAGCGCACCGTGCCCGGAGCTTAATCGTCGCGTATGTAAACACTACGGTGTTTATGTGCATTCTGTGCCGTTAGGCTTAGCAACGTCGTTTAGCGCTCAACTTTATCCTCGTCCCGCTGTTCCTCGTTTCTAATGGCGTCTCAAAGCTGGCTATTTCGCCGGCGGTTACTGCTGCTACAGAAAATGCCTCCAGGTACACTCACGTCTGTGAGAGCCGGCGATTAATGCAGCAGCCATTTTAATCATAATGGCTTTATTACGGCGCTGGCGTGGCCTCTAATAAAGTCACTGGAAGTGGTCGTCGCATGCTTGCTTGTACCTTGTGGGTACATGCATTATTTTGCAGCTATCAACGGTTGTTTCCGTGCTCATGTCTCCGAATAGTTCTGCGCAGCGAAGTAGATACTAGGGGCAGGGTCGTTTATCCACATGGTGCTCTCTGTCACTGAACTATTGCTGCTCCACTGTGTGTTCTCCCATTTCTAACTGCCCTGCTTCCGTAATTCTGAACTCAAGGTACTTTATCGAGCAATGAGATTTGTGAGCGCGTCGTGTTCTTGGGGAATCTCTAGACACCGATTGTCGCTAGCGTTCTTGCAGGGAACTTCTCTTCGTGCCGACCATAGGTAAATGTTATGTGTTGCAAGAAACCAGAGATGCTGAGCAATATGTGATGTAATAGGCAACGTCGGAGCGCTGCGTACGATAATGGTGGTAGGCACTAAAGAATAATAAATTGCGCGCGAACTAACTATGCTTAGGGAAGGGTCAGCGACTTGCGTGGTACGTGAGTTGGGCACGCATGACCTGGGCGGAAAAGTGAAGTCTCGTGATGCTACTTCAACCGAACAACAACACAGCCATGCACTGAGATATCATGTCTGTTTTCTGGGGTGTGTACAGAAGAGAGCGTGGGCGCAAAGGAAAGGAAAAAACAAAAAAAAATATTATTTAAAATACCTGACGAGCATAGGAATACACCTGCATAAGAATACACACAACAAAAACCAAACCTTCTAGCCGGCGCACTATTTGAAATGCAAAGTATTTCTTGTAGCACCAAAAGCACATTGACTGTTCCCTATCTATCTATCTATCTATCTATCTATCTATCTATCTATCTATCTATCTATCTATCTATCTATCTATCTATCTATCTATCTATCTATCTATCTATCTATCTATCTATCTATCTATCTATCTATCTATCTATCTATCTATCTATCTATCTATCTATTCCATTCATTCATTCATTCATTCATTTTTCATTCATTTTTATTTCCTTGAAGACCCCGAGAGGGTATTACATAAGGGGTGGGTTAATATACAATCGATAGTGTTGTCACAGTGATCAATGTGAAGTTACATTTGAAATGTTATGCATGAAGCTTGATGGGCAGGTGATTGTGGCGACATCGTGGGAAAGGCCGTTCCAGTGTTTTGCTGCTCTGGGAAAAAAGAAGCAGAAAATGTTTTAGTACGGGCACGTGGGCGAACAACTTGTAGCGCATGGCCGGTGCGATGAGAAATGTGAGCTGCAGGGATAATGTAAGGAGGGCGATTGAGTGGCGAGTGAAAAAACTTGTGAAATAATGAGAGGGTTGAAATGCGTCGGCGACAAGACAAAGGCGATAAGTTACACTCGGCTTTGAGGGATGGAACACTGATGTCGTATGAGTACGAAGCATGAATGAATCTAGCTGCACGATTTTGAATGGTTTCAAGAGAGTTTGTGAGACCAACTTCAGGTGGGTCCCAGATGGGAGATGCATATTCTAACTTTGACCTGACTAATGATGTGTAAGCAAGTAGTTTTAGATGCGAAGCATCTTATGCTCGGGGCTCTGTCCGCCCCTCCCGCGTCCCCCGTCCGCCGTCCCGCGTCCCGCGTCCGGCCACTTTCATGAAGTAGGGAAGCACCCATTATGCGAACCAGAACACTTTAGTAATATGAAGGCCGTCAACCACTACTACAGTCATCAGAATCATGGCCGAGAGCACAGAGAGGCTGCTTAGCAATGGCTAGGCAGGTGATGTCAGTTGACCCAGGTTGACCCCATTCCTTGATCTTGCTTGCACTGTGTTTGGAGGGGGGCTTAGTCCGTTCCTGCATCCCGCGTCCCACACCACCACAGCGCATGCGCGTCCCCTTTCCTATCCTCTCCTTTCCTATCCTCTCCTTTTAAGAAGCCCAATGTTCTGTTAGATGATGATGCGATTTTAGTAATGTGAGTGTCCCACGACAAATTGTACGATAGGGTGACTCCAAGGTATTTATAAGTGGTTACTGATTCGAAAGGGACGTTAGCTATGTTATAAGAGAAGCGAAGATGGTTTAGACGACGAGTGAAGGAGATTAGTTTGCACTTAGTAGGGTTTAAGGACATAAGCCAGTCATCACACCATTGCATGATATGGTTGAGGTCTTCTTGTAATAATATTTGGTCAGAAGGGTTAGTAACGGTTCGATAAATGACACAGTCGTCGGCAAACGTGTGGAAATATCAAGTTACATGCAAAGGTAGGTCGTTAATCTAGACTGGAAATAAACGAGGACAAAGGACAGATCCCTGTTGTACACCCGATGCCCTCGGAAGAGGGTCAGACAAATTATCATTTGTAAACACTGATTGCGTGCGGTTAGTCAAGAATTCTTTTATCCAGTTAAGTACAGATGGGTGCCAGTTTAAGGAAGACAGCTTTAATATTAGGCGCTTGTGGTGTACCTTATCAAAGGCTTTCGCAAAATCAAGGAGTATGGAATCGGTTTGTTTGTTAGCGTCAAGGTTGGCATGAAGGTCATGAACAAAGATGGCAAGTTGGGTTTCGCAAGAGTGGCCCCTACGAAACCCATGTTGAGAGTGGTGAAAAAAGTTATTAGAATCGAGAAAGTTCATGATGTAAGAGTAAATGACGTGTTCCATGAGTTTGCAGGGTACACTGGTCAAGGAGATAGGTCGGTAGTTGAGTGGCGAGTTTCTGTTACCGGATTTGAAGACAGGAGCGACCTTTCCCACTTTCCAGTCGTCTGGGATGATGCCTGTTGAAAGAGATTGCGAAAATAACAATACAAAATATGCCGAGCAATGTGACGTATATTTTTCAACAGTTTGGCATTAATACCGTCCATTCCAGATGCTGATGTTAACTTCAACTTCAACTTTTCGATGAGGGATGAGATACCGTCAGCAGTAAAACTGATTTCAGGCATGGCAGGTATGATATGTCATGAAAACACAGGTAAGGGTGCATGTGATTCATGAGTAAATACAGATGAGAAAGCGTTATCAAAAGCATCAGAGCATTCTGCGTCTGAAAGAACCTCCCAGATTCGTTAGTAAGAGTGGTGCCAACAGCTGCTTTAAGGTTAATTACCTGCCAAAACTGGCGGGGATCGTTAGTTAACATATCTATCTATCTATCTATCTATCTATCTATCTATCTATCTATCTATCTATCTATCTATCTATCTATCTATCTATCTATCTATCTATCTATCTATCTATCTATCTATCTATCTATCTGCCTGCGTTTGGGCGCGCTCATGTGGTCGTCTCGTTAACTTGACACATACCAAAACTCGCATGCGTCTGTATAGTTGTCAGTAAGGGAAAAGTCGGAGTGAGGAAAGGAATGAAACTCATGGTTGGACCCGTAATCGAACCCAGGCATCCTGCGTGGCAGTCAAGTATTTCCCCACAGAGCCATGCCAGTGCTTGAAATTGCTTACGAAAGTGGCCCTCTAAAGGCGTCATATCGCGGCAACGTCACTTGTTGGAGTGCTTGCTATCGGCATTGATGACAATTTAATAAGCTTTACCAATGAGCTTCTATTGCCCAGCTGGATACCGCGGAAGTGCACCTGCCGCTACGCACCGACAGTTGGGGGAAAGCCGTGCACCCATCGACGACGACCTGGCTGGCCGGAAGGAGAACTCAGCTACCTTCCGGACGCGCTCACCATCGGTGGCTCGTTTTGCATTACCGAGCCGCCGTAGTTTTGCTGACGCCGTCAGGAATCCGTCTCCTAGCCCACGGAGGGAAAACTGAAAGCGACCTCAGGGCGGAAGGTTGCAAGTCGTCGAATTGCCGAAAATCCCCCATTGTTGCCGAAACACGAGAGCGACGAAGAAGATTCCGCCGAGAAAACTGTGACTGCCGACCTCGATGTGACGATTGATGGGCTTGAAGTGACAGCTTTAGTCGATACTGGCGCAGACATTTCTATTATGAGCCACTGGCAGATGAACTCAAGAAAGTCACAACGGAACGGACGGGTCCTTATATTCGAAATGCTTGAGGCCAGATAATGGCACCCAC